>MPNW01000500.1:0-36357 GCA_011800805.1 Hirudo medicinalis
GATGATGATGATGATGATGATGATGATGATGATGATGATGATGATGATGATGATGATGATGATGATGATGATGATGATGATGATGATGATGATGACGATGACGACGACGACGACGACGACGACGATGATGATGATGATTGCAACGCCAATGGCATCTAATTATGAAAGAAAAATATATATCAACGTCAAATCGTGAATTAACAATAACTTCCACGACACCACTATCATAACTCACTCCCTACAGGTAAGAGACACCTTGATTAAGTTCAAAGGTTAAGCTCCTTCCTCATGCGCACCTCCGTAAAAGATGATCACGTGATCAATCCATTCACACATGCATTCACGCCTGAATTTGTACTGAACGAATGAATGAACCCGACGATGAATGAATGAATGAATGAACGAACGAACGAACGAACGAGCGAACGAACGAACGAACCAATGAATGAATGAACGATGGGGCACCTGCCCCCTCCCCTCCAGGCGGAGGGGGCGGTCGAAGGAAGAATCGGAGAAGAATTCATTGGTGCGTGTTTCATTCGAAATCGCGTGACAGGATCATGTACCCGAGGAGAGATGTCAGTCTTGAATGGACCAATGAGTGATTGAATGAACGCATGAACGAACGTACGAGAGGATGAATGAAATTATGGATGAATGGGCGGATGAACGAATGAATTTATTTATTTGTGGATGAGTGAATGGGTGGATGGACGGACGGATGGATGGATGGACGGATGGATGGATGGATGGATGGATGGATGGATGGATGGATGGATGGATGGATGGATGGATGGATGAATGGATTTGTAGATGAATGACTAAGTGAATGAATGACCAGATATACAGATAAATGAGTGGTACAACCACTAACTGAACTGAGACAAAAAGACAACATCACAGTAGAATTGAGTTTAAGTAATAATTACAATAAAAACTCTCTGGACAATATTTTAATCGAGAGTGCGCTTACGACGAAACGAGAACATAGCCGGAGTCGTCGAAGTGTGACCGTTCCGAATGACTGGCTGCGACTTAAGACCGAAGCGTGGAAAGGAAACTCCGTGGCGCCTCAACAGGAAACATTAATCCTGACCCGGGAATTAATTCCGAGTCATTCTGTAGCTGACGTCGTCGACCGCTTCCAGCCAGCAACAATAGCAGCGGACGTCGTAGCGACTACGGCGTCGTGTCGTCGTTCAACAGCAACGTTGGACGACGACATGGGATTGGATTGCAGCAAACACCGTCACGCACGAGTACTCTTTTCTCTCATTTCTTGTTCGTTCTATCGAAGTGGCCGTCGATAAGCTAGTGTCGACGATGATAACGGATGGCACTGCTGTCGTCGTCGTCGTCGTCGGTCGGTTGGGGCTCATCGGAGAAAACGGAGAAAAGCCACAACGGTGTGTCAAAACGGCGAAACTATAAAACGAAGGATGCATTTGTTATTTCAGACATACCAGGGGCTTAATGAGCAAAACAAGTCAGGTTATTGATTCGTGGCAGGGTCAGGTTGTTGTTAGAAGAGGTTTTCCTTTTTAGGAACGTTGGCTTTTACAAGTTAATGCGTAAAGTTTCATCAGGTGATACGAAGTAAGGATTTCGCCATTTTAGTTTATCTCCATATTGGTGCGGACCAACATCGTCGATCAACATCTGACAAAAAACCTTAACCCGATGCGTTCAAATCCTGCTCTCCTTGCATTTGCTCAACCATTCACTTGTTTACAAACGTGTCTCTGAACATGTCGAATTCAGGCTTTGCAAACAAATTGAGAAAAACACAAAACTAAAAATACAAAAATCAAACACAAAGACGTGGAATGCAAAGCGTTGCTTTGTCCTTAAATTAAATCATTAAAATTATTTTTATGTCACTTTCACAATTTCTGTCATTTCACACAAAAAAAATGAAAGAAAAATATTACACTTTTATAAGACGCTGGTGGTCAGCCCAAAGTATGCGAAAACGTCCGAGGTCAGACTGGTCCTAATATTACAAAATGCTAAGCTTAACTTGGACATCTTTACAAGCAGGGATTTATTTACCCCCCTGTGGGAGTGTGTTCGTCTCCAACATTTTGAGGACAGCCCTAATAGATGCACTCCCGGGGATTGTACTTACAGGATACCAAGTCAATTTGGAAATGGAAAAGCAAAAAATGGACATCGGATGACCAGTTGGGCGTCAGAGGCGCCATGTGTTTCGATGTCCTAGCTTCATGTACGTTTGAAGAGCTCGAGGGATGGCTGAGTTCTTACGAGGGGAGGTGGTGCGATCCAGACAGCAGGGGAGGCATACGAGAAACCTCTGTTGACGAGGGATGACTTGTTGACTGGTTGGCGGAAGATGAACGAAGACCAGGTGCGTGGTGGCGGCGAAAAGCCCCCGGATGGTGGGCAACACCCCTCAATGACAAATTTCTGAATCAATCACTTGTAAAAAATAAAAACATTTATTTCGCACCACGCAATTTATTTAAGCTGCTTACTTTATAGGGTTTTTGGTTCAGTTCAACAGTGATACGTCTACCCCCAGCAATCATCACGTGATCTCCATCCACTAAAGGTCGTAGTACTGGCTGACCTGGTTAACTTCAAACTCCTTATTGGCTGGCCTAGTTAACCCCTCACAAGGGTATGGTTAAGGTTGTTGAGCTGCTGAAAAGAAAGTCATTTTGATGAATGGAATCATTGATTCAATAGCAATTCAGTTGTAAACAATGAAAATAATGAAAATTAAAAAAAAACAATAATATCAATAAGTTGGAATGTATCAAAATAAATCGAGCAAAATATTCTCCAACATTTTAAAAAGAAAAACAACACGAAACACGAAGTGCGTTTTTCTCGCGTGCAACTTGTCATTTATTATTTCATGACGTTGACAGCACGCTGAAGGCTTCAAAACTCAGCCAATCACAAGAGGGGAAACTTCGTCTCGCCCTGATCCGTCCGTCCGTCCCCCCCCCCATCTGATGCCAACTCAGGTCCACCGATTGATAACGTTAAAGAGGCGCTTGTAGACTTATGGCGCACATCCGTGGGGATGTTTTTTGGATCGCTTGCATTTTGGATTGAATGTTTTTGTTGGGGTATATGTGGGTGGAATATGTGGTGATGAGGAGGATGATGATGATGATGATGATGATGATGATGATGATGATGATGATGGTGATGATGATGGTGATGATGAGGAGGAGGATGATGATGATGACGAGCGGTTTTGTCAAAAAAACTTTGAGATCATTTAGGGAGTACATAGCGTGCAAATTGGATGAAATTGAATGTAGAATGAATGAGCAAACGAACAAGTTGTGAATTTATCAATTAACCGGTCGTTCGTGTTTCCAATCAAGCCGTTGGGAATGACAATTTTTGTTATTATGTTAACAAGCTTAATAACAATTAATAGTAGTAATAATAATTATTATTATAATATATTATTATAATATTTATATATTATTATATTAACAAATATTAATTATTAATAATAATTAATAAGTACTAATAAATACAACGACAACGACAACAACAATAATATTAATATTAATAATAATAGTAATAGTCATTTATGTTAACTTCTCGCGTGAGTAACATTAAGTTTTTGTTCCTTGAGTTTTAAGGACGAGTTCAGTGAACTTCTCACCATTGGAGGCGTGCATCTCTTCATTGTTGTTGTTGTTGTTGTTGTTATTGTTGTTGTTGTTATTGTTGTTGTTGCTGTTGTTGTTGTTGTTGTTGCTGTTGCTGCTGTTTTTGATGTTGTTGTTGTTGTTGTTGATGTTGCTGCTGTTTTCGTTGCAAACATTAATGACTACAACTGTGACGCTGATTATGATGACGATGACGATGACAATGTTAATTAACATAATTTAAACCTTAATTTAAACCGTTTGAAGCTTTCAAAGTAGACCATAAAAATGCTTTTATGATTTGCTAAAGGCTATCAAAACAAAGTGCGGATAGAACTGAGAGAATGAATGGATGGATGGATGGACGGATTGGATAGTTGAGCGGAAGAATACACGGCGATGATGTAAAGTCCATTTCTTTCCAGGAGTGGAGTTGTCTTATTTCCCTTGAGCAGTCCACAATGAATGCCCCACAAGTCTGAGTTATGACGACCCTTGTAATTTCTGCCATCAGATATCATCAACCATGTCTCCTGATTTTCAACCCTCTCCAGTCCTCGCATTCTCCCCTCATTTCACCCGGTGTTGCATCTCTCCATCGCTTTCCAGTTCCGTCCATCCATCACGCCGAAGCCCATTCCAATTCTCTCACTGTTCCTCACTATCTCCTGTCCACCGCGCATGACAAACAGTCGGGATCAAAGGAAACAAATGAACTGATCAGATGCTTCCAAAATGGAGGAGGACTTATTGATCTCCAAATTAAACAACTCTTTAATAACTTCGCCGATAAATATGATGATGACCACGACCGAAGTCCCACTCACCCACTTATGAGAATGTTTTTCTAAGAAGTGGTGATGTTTTAAATGAACACATTTCTTGTTTGCTCTGTTATTCTCGGCTACGTTTTTAGTTTTCGAACGGCTTGCTTTACAATAATACCGCTGGCTTGGAACAAACGAGAACATCTACAAAAGCTGTCGATCATGAACTGAGAAATAATAACATTTCTGAAAATACATTTTTCCATCATCTTTAGTTTGTTAGGAACAAAAATTCAGCCATCCAGCAAACATTTAAATGATTGTTGGGAATTCCAAGACTAGGATAAAAAAATAATATCGCACAAAATAAAACAAAACAAATTTATGACGGCAGCACATCGCCCCTAACGACGCGTCAACTTTATTTACGACCAGACGAAGACGTTCCGACAATAACCTCGTTTAAAAGTGGATGTAAACATTAAAATGCAAACCAATTAATATTTTTAAAGAACTCTAAAGTCAACAGCAGCTTTTTGAGTTGTTTTAAGTTTTAAAAATAATCAACAAACGCCATAACAATAACATAAAATTACTAAATGTACATTCTTTTAGTTTAAGTCAATTGATATCAACTTTACCTGTTTTCCATTAGTTATGTGATTAAAATTTATTTCAAATTATAGACAATTTTTTATCAAACATTAAAAAAATATTACTCAACCATCTCATACTTTTTATAACGGGCAAATGAAATTATTTAACTAGCATCGTGGTTAGAATATTAATGAGCCAATTAAAATATTTATTGACCATTTAGAATATTAATGAACTAAATATAAAATTATTATAATTCATAATTTATTCGTAATTAATATTCATCACCGCGAAAGGCAATTATAAACAAGGTAAACCAAACGGACCGAAAGAATCAGCAATCGTTTGGACAGGAGGCCATCAATGTTGACGTCTGAAGCATAAAAAATGACAAAAAAAAAGCTTCCCCCACCAAAACCACTTTGATTTGAGCTGACTGAATCAAAATGGATGCGATTTTAACGAGTCACAGCGTGCGTGACTTTTTTCTTTTTGCTCCTTCTCTCCCTCCATTGTCGTCATCGTCGTCGTCGTCATCATCGTCGTCAGGACCGTCATTACCACGTCAATTGCAGTTTTTATGGAAATCTTCGGTTATTATTCTCAGCGTGAAAAGAGTCTTTTCCTGCTCCGTTGAAACGAATTATGTCTGATTTTTGGTTTTATGAATTACGATTATAACAGTAACAATAACAACAACAACATCAATACTACCACCATCAATACTACCAATAGTAATAACAATAATTCATCAATAAATTTACGAAATTCAACACTAACAGTGTGTAAGCAGAAAGACATAGAGGGAAACCACCATCACCATCATCATCACCATCACCATCTCCATGGTCGACATCACACCGGCCCGATGGCAGGCCAGTCGAGCACCGTTGCCAATTCCAAGAAACCGAGGTTGGTCTTCACGGACATCCAGAGACGGACACTGGTGGCCATCTTCAGGGAGACGAAGAGACCCAATAAGGACATGCAGAACACCATTGCGGAACAGCTGGGCCTCAAACCGTCAACAGTCGCCAACTTTTTCATGAACGCTCGACGTCGTTCTCTCGACAAATATTTCGACGACGACCATAGGGAGAACACTTCCCCACGGACGTCCAACTCTGCCTCTTCCAGCAACAACAGCAACAACCTTGCGACCAATAATACCACCACCAACAACAACAATAACAACAACACCGTCGGCAGCACCGTCGGCAACTCGTTTCACCATCACCACCACCACCAACTGCAACAACAACACGCCCTACTCAATAGCAACATCATGATGAATTTTACAAGCTGCGGCTGAGTCCTTCGACTTTACAAATTTACCGCTTATGAATGGCATACACCATCACGTTACCGAAGTTCAGTCAGTAAAAGCAGCTATTCTTCCACTTTCGCGCCGAAAACTGGAGATTGTAAATTCGTCTGTAAAGATTGTAATCGATGATGACGACCTTTCCAAGACTTTTCTCCTTGACTGGAGAAGAGGCAGGTAACTAAGGACTAGAAATTACTAATGCGCATGTCCAGATGTCGATGGAGTCTTCGGTGCGAATAATAATAATAAAAAAAAAATAATAATTGAAACAACAGCAATAATAAGAAGAAGAATTCTAATGAATACACTTCGTAGAATCGCCTGCACTCGAAATCTCAGTAATGAACTCGCTTTCATCATGGAAAGCTTTTTAATCTCAATTCACTTTTACTCCTCCAACAACAACAGTCCACCGTTTCGTTCTCTTTTTCAGAGTAGAACACCTTCGTGAATTCCTATTTCACACCAGGAATAAAACTATCACTTCCACATCGCTTACCATGAATTATGTTACACCCGTAAATTGAATATGAATCACGCTTAAGTTTATTCATGAATTATTCATTTAAATGCACGTTTTTCCACATTGAAATCCATTTTGAAGTCGTGAAAGTTTCAACCGGTTCATGTCAAACTCCATTCACACCTGGTTTCTAAGAATTCTTCAGCCCGTGCATTCGTTCAGTTCCGGTGAGATGTGGTTACGTCATGACTGACACTTCCCACTGGGAGAGTGTGTTCTGTGCGTTCGAAATTAATCGAATTAATCCGACGCAATCTATTATTACCATGGTTATTTTTCCTTGTCCTTAAAAAGCAATAATATTTTATTCGGAATTGTATTACTTATTGTAATAATATCTACCGCAGCCTCTTTATCCATATGCGTTGTTGTTACTTTTAAGTTTCATGGTTTAGGAATTGTCCTTTTGTTTACAGGCGGTAATCGTCTGCAATCCGAAAAGCAATAACATGGCTGCCTTACATTTTCACGCAATCCGTCCTTCTACCAATGTTTACTCTGAATTAAAGTAACTGGTTATGAATTCAGGATCTTTGAGCGGCTAGTCGGACTTTTTTTCTTTTATATGTGGAACCATGTTTGCGTTTTTGATGTTTCGTGGTTACAATTTCTATGCATCGGAGCAATACTACAATTCATAAAACTAGTGCCAACTTTTTATGTGGACGGATTCCTATCGTTATTTTACATCCTAAAACGACTTTTTTTAAACTTGTACATAAATTTGCTAATATCGTAGCCGATGACGTTAGAAAAGGCATCATCTCGTAAAAGATTTTTTTTTACAGATTTAGAGTACAGAAATCTGTTTTATTACATTTCGGTGACATTTAAATGTTAGAGGAAACTGCAAATCAGGAATCTTCCAAACTGCTGAACTTGCAATGAGCATTAACATTGGAAGGTGTGGGCTGTTCGATTAATAATCAGTTATCAATTTGTTAAGATTCCATGTGATAGCTGGACATTCCAATGCCATCTCAAAGTTTATTCCGTTTCTATTTTTAGTCACGATAATCTAGTCCGCCGTTTTGCTGACTATCGTTTTGACTGCATTTTTCTCGATTGTAAATGCTTTGGCTTTATTTCCTTTGATATATTTATTGCGTACAATTATTCAGAGGTTCAGGAAGAATTCATTTGCTCGTGTCGAATACATGTTTGCCGGTTTTTGTCGCTCTCTACGAAATGCCACATTTCGAAACAATTAATCAATATCTCGTACCAATAGAGTATTCAAAATAATCCCTGCACCAAAGCCTGGGCAAGCATACCGCAAACCAGTGCAGAAGTGGCCGAACCGTCAGTCGACGGTCAAAGTGTTGGCTTGCTTAAACTGAAACGTCATAGCTCTTGAAAATAAGGTTCCAAGACGAACAAAATGTCAAAATAAATTTCAAGCAAAAAATCATTCATAATGCAAAACAGTATCAATAAAGCACTATGTGGTATGTGGTAATCACATGTGATCAAGAGATCTCACGTAAATTCACTGTCACTATCATCGTCGTCATCATCGCCATCATTGTCATCTTCCTCTTCATCTTCGCTACAATCTTCAGCTTCATCACTGCGATCCATCTTTAGTGCTTTGAGAGATGAGGCTGAGTGAATATTAACCAATGTTAAACATATGCAATCCCATGCATCCTAAGTATTTCTGATGGTTTGAAAACACACCTTCAAAGGTGGAGTCTTGTTTCGCATGCATGACAACGAGCACTCTTCCATCAAACATGGTCTCCTGCATGGAGTCGTGGACTCTCTTTGCCTCTGCTGCATCCTCGAAATGGATGAATGCGAAACTGAAAGAAACACAAATCCCTGTTGCACCTCGTGGATTGAAAACCATCGACACGAGATAGTTTCCCTCACCCGATGGATTTCTTCGTCTGAGGGTGAAGTTCGAGCTTAAAACTGGAAGCGGTCGGAAAAAGTTCCGCCAGTCGATGTTCGGTCATATTCTGACCGAATCCTGATGGAAAAAGAGCAATCCTTCAAACTCTATATTCATTATCTTCAAAATTTTAGTTTTGCACGTCATTCTACTGATACGCACCTGTGACATATAACTTTAGGGGATCTTGGCCCTGGGAAAGAATGTCCGACTGGTTATAAGAAACCATGGCACTGCTCTCCAGGTAATCGACGAAGAGTTTGTATCCGTCGAGCTCCATTCCGTTTATCCTCTGCACGGCATCTTTGGCCGACTCTTCACTCATAAAGTCTAGGAGAGCATACCTTAGATGAGATTAAAACTGGTTTATAGATTATAATTTCAATACAGTTAATTAATCCGTTAGTTTTGGGCTGAATAGATGTATTTAGTTATTCTACTTAATTAGTAGAAAATGTGTGATGGATCTAAAGGCTGAAAATATTTTACATTTTCAGTCATAGAAAGTTTTGTCCATCTTATGGTTACTCTAGCACTATCCCTTTGGCTGCAAACAACACCTCTGGTTCGAAGCTCTATTAACAGTGCACTGATTATGGTAATGATATATAATAGCTTACTTACTTATTAGTTATTATATTTATTGATAATTAGTTTGATAAATCATATTCAAATGAAGGCCTACACTCACTTTGTCTTCGAAACATTTTTTGCAACTTCAAGCTTTGTTTTTTGTATGCCACTGTGCAGAGACATGACTTGTTCTTCAGTCACGTTCGGTGGCAAATTTTTCACAAAAATGGCTTTTTGTGGTCTAGCTAGGATAAAAGAATCATTTCAATAAAAAACAGACAATTCACATGAAAGATGAAACACATAGAAATTGTTTTGAAAGTACAAACATTTCTTCGGATCTGCAGCTTCATCTTCAGAAACTAGCCCCAAACACTTAATAAGCACAAAACATTTTCTTAAGTAATTATGGTCATGGCTGGTTTAACGGCATATACAAACGTTAAGCCAAAAAACAACGATTTATTTCCAGGCTGCCACTTTTTGTTGAATAATGTGGACTTAATTTTTATAATTAATTCACAACTCTTCAACGTACAAAAGGGAAAGATAAAACATTCTAATTTTATTACTTCAAAATTTTATTTAGGTCGAGCAAGAAGGCGTTGCGTGACTACCCGAACATAATATACCTCTATTTTACAGAGAACATAAAAATTATCACCATTTTATTAACCAATTATGACGGAAAGGTTGCGTTACCGATTGTCTAGAACGTTTTTCACCTTTTGGAGGCATCACCAATCCTTAAACTTCAGCTGAACTCGATCACCAACACATGCAACCAAGCGCGGGGGCATCCCTCGCCATAAAAGCGACAGACAAGGCCCCAACGGCAAAACAACAAAATTTTAGTCGCTTTACAGCCAAAGACGAGTAATTAAGTTATAAAATTGATTATTTTTAATGTAAACAATTATGGTCAGACAACAATTTTTGAGAACACATTTTTGATTAAATTTATATTTAACTGAAGTATTTTAGCAGTTTAAGAAGAAGGACTTTTATATATAACCTGTAATTATAATAATTTAGGGACTTCCCTATGAATTACATATATATTTCAGACAGATTCATTTATAAATTACAAATTTTTCTAAGAAAACATCTTTGCAAATGACCGAAATTTGAGCCAAATATATACTTCGAACTGCTTGATAATTCATGCATTCGTCCATTTCATTCATGTAGCAGGCAATTAATTTGATTTCGATGAAGTTAAAATAATTTTCAAGGCACATTTTGAAATTTATATTTAATTTAAACTATTCATTACTAGTTATTCAACGTTGTCATCAATATTTGATGAAATAACATCCACCTACGCATCCGTTTATTTGCACCTTTTCCATTTGTTAAAATTGACACATTATTTATTGACAAAATTTAATTCATTAAAATAAATGTATGTGATGCTAATTTATTTATCGGCTTAGACTATTAAGTTGCCAAAAGACAATTTCTTCCAAATATCGTGGTAAACAGTTACTTCTGCTAAAGTTAATAGCTCTGAAGTGAATATATTTTCAAACTTCTTGATCAGAATATAACGTCCAAAAAGAATATTTGGGCAGTTGTATTCAAGAAGATCCATGGGTTTTATTGCAGGATTGGTGACATTAGCACAGCTTTGGAACAGGAAAACGTTTGAGTTCTCAAGCGGGTCGTAGAAGGTGATGTAAATTCCAAAATTTTCCAGAGTTTTTGTAACTACAAATAATAATTTATAACGGTCTGTTACAATCGAATAACCAAAAAATCATTTAAATAGTGACACTTATTAGACATAAGTTTGTGTAAATAAATGAAAACAGAATACTAACAGTACTCATGCGGCGGACTCAAGATATCGACTTTAACGACGCCGAAGTATAAAAACATATCGGCCATCCACCAAGGTGTTGAGCCAAACTCAGGAATTGTTGACGATGCATTTGCCACAGCGATGGTTTTGGGATTGTCGTCGAGGGCCAAATATGCCCAACAGCCATTCCAGGTCTCGCTTTCTTTCGCTACCATGAGAGACTTTGACACGGATGATATAGCTATGTAAACGTTTATCTCATTAAACACATTTCACGTTTTTGCATAGCGGTTTACACAAGTCAGGTAGAGTTTAGAACGCAAATCTGTCCATATGCTTGTAAAGCAGTTTAACAATTATAAAGTAAAGAATAAGTTTAAAGCTGTGATACTTAATTTGTACTCCCTCACCAGCAAAAGCTGTGCCCATAAGCAACAAATAGATGAAGAGCCTGGTTTGTCGCGTTGACATCGTTGCGAATTTACCGAGCGTTCTCAGGCTGACCCAGGAGCAGAAAATATTAACCAGCTACAGATATACCTCGCACAAAAAAGATTTATGATTTGTTTACGAGCCTTTGCTGCGCACAAGTCTATATCCATCACGATAATTAAAGGCATATCTCGCTAAAATGATTTGTCGCTTTACTAATCTCATCCGCGCCTGACTAAACGAATAACAGGGCAATATGATAAATTATACGAGGAATGCCCACTTCTTGACTAATCTACGATGATTAAACTATACTAAATTGTAGAGCGAAATATATTATTATTAATATTATTTCTACAGCACTCTGTAGACACCCTCCAACTTGAATGGCATTTTCAAACAACCAGGGCATTAAAAGTCAACAGTTCTTACAACAGGAATTGAAAACAGAGGCCTTCAAGTATCTTCCATCACTGTTACAGGCTTCAGAAATGCAAAAAACCAGTTCGTACATTATAACTTCTACTCGAGCACACTTGAAAGCACCAGGCCAGTGTCAGGAATCGGCATTTGAAATAACAGTCGAAACTACAATGTTTAAAAAGGAATTTTTACATTAAGATTTACAAATCCAGAGACTAGAAGTTTCTTGGAAAACTTCAAAATTTCCTCAGCAAGGCGACAAACAAACAGAAAACTTGAGAAAACACAATTTAACAATCTACACAACATCAGACCTCATCTCTATTCATATCTAAAGTGACGAGGAGTAAACAACTCTGAGCATGGATTACGATCAATTGGTCCTACAAGTGATCGGAGATTCCTGGTCGTAGTCTCCAGTGCCCTCGGGATCGGGAGAGGTGATCCGATAACCCATGTTGACGAGCATCTGTTCCAGAGGATCCTTATTCATCCTCTGCTGATTGGCCTTTGCCACTTCATCCACATCCATAACTTCCTCATTTTCTGATGGTTGCTCCTCCTGCAGCTGAGAAATAAAGTTGTTGATAGCCAATCAAGCAATTAATTAATATTTAAGCAGTAAATGGTACAACCAATTGCCGCCAAGCTCATTAGCATTAAAAATGATAATCATTTGGCTCACATCTGGCCTGGGACTCCAAAGCCTGACGACAGAATCTATTCCACTCGTGGCAAGGAGACAGCAAGATGGATGGGGTTCCAGACAGTTGACAATGGAGCTGTCACCGACAAAGGCCTTCACGATGTTCGAAGATTTCTTCTCCCAAACGAAAAAATGGCCATCATCCGACCCGGCCACAATATAATCTCCGTTGCTGCAAATGGAAAAATAAAAGCTCTTTTTAATAATAATAATAATAATAACAATAATAATTATAACAATAATAATAACAATAATAATAATAATTATATGAACTTAAACACATAACAATTAAAGAATAATCACATCCAAATATCCCATAAGAAAGAACTTATTATTGCCAATTAACATGTAATCTTCGACCTGCCGAAGAAGTTGGCCTCCTTGATGTCTGTGGTGGTGTTGCAGTGCCCACAAAATCTCTGCTCGTAGTCGAAGGCCTGCTCTCGATACTTCTTTTCATCGTCTGATATTTTGTCCGACGAAGCGAACTCCCTTTGTCGGAAGGTGGAACCGGCAGACGAGGAAGAGGAGGAAGGCGAGGAGTCTTCTGCTGGTATGACATTATTCTCATTACCAGGTCACCACTACCTCCACCACCTCCACCACCACCACCATCATCATCATCATCATCATCATCATACCTTGTTAATTGAAAAATTTAAAAGCTATAAATCTAATAATAATAATAATAATAATAATAATAATAGTAATCATCATCATCGTAATAAATCTATTAAAAGTGATAAAACATGCCAAATCCATTAATAGATTTTCTGCTATCAATAGAAATTTAATAATTAATGATTGTAAATCATATCCTCCAGAAACATGAAACAAGTTAATGTGCCAATGAAAGATAAACCTGATGTTTTTTTGCTCTTGATGGCATTCTTTAGTTCGGCCTCCAAAGAGCCGAAAGAATTCGAGTAAGAAAACTTCTGCTGAAACAACTCCAGGCAAGATTTGGCTTCATCCAGCCACGAGAGTTCCAGAAAGCATTTGGCCAATCGAAAGTGAGCTTTCAGGTTGTTATCATCCAATAGAATCGCAGAGAGGGAGTCTCGCATGGCTGCATAAATATCTCCGTCCCTGTGACGAACGGAGGCCGTTGGTCATATAAATTCAATCACCCCCGACAAAATGATGTTAATTTTTTAACCCAGTTCAATCACTCCACACTGCAAAACATTGTTGTATTGTATCTTAATCAAATTTAGGAACATTTAAAATATTGAAACGATCGATTTAAATGAATTTAATTCGAAACAAATCGAAATAATCAATGACGACAAGGGACGCACCAATTTCTCTTGGAAAGTGCCAGTGCCCTGTTGCAATAAAGGACTGAGGAGGGAGCCATGGAGATGGCGAGGTTGTATTCATTGATACTCTGACTGTACTTCTGAGCCGTGAAGAACTCCTTGGCACGTCTTCTGATTTCCTCGACTCCCTTTGCTACCTTGAAACTGTCACCGGTCGGAGAGCTTCTGCTGATTTTTGTCGGAATAGTGTTATTTTCACTCTGACATAATAATCAGGATTATTTAGGCATCAATACTTCTTAATTATTCAAAAGCACTTTTCTCTCCAACTTTTACAATTAGAAAAAAAAAATCAATTTTTTCAATGTCTTCTCTGCATTCATTTACGTAAAAAACATTTATAAATTCATAATTAATTTTTTTTGGAATGATTAAGTATATTAAAATGACATTGTGATAACTTCACGATCAGTGACAACCAACCGACGACAATAATATTAACGTAACATCCAAAATAAATAATTCACAAGGCACCATGCTCGTAACATCGGAGGCACACCTGTCATCCGAGGGGGGGTCTTCGGAAGGCCTGTTGACGCCGTTCCGGGAGGAGGAGATGCCGACGGAGAAGCCGTTCGACGGTTGGATGTGAACTTTAACAAAGGTAGCCCCACAATTAACTGAATCATTAGATATCAATACGGAACCACCACGACCGATGTAACAGTGAATGTCACACAAATCTTAATGTGAAAAATGGCCACATCCATTATGTGTTTAAAACAGTTCTAAAATGCAACTCTGAAAGTTTAACTCTTAACACAAAAAAATGGGGAAGCAAAATAACCCTTAATAACCAGTTCATACACAACAACAACCATCGACGACATTTGCCCGAGTAAAGCTCGAACGATTCCACATAATTTTGGGGTAACTTCGTGATGCAAAACCCGTTCAAAGACCACCGACCAGATTGTTTGAAGCCGTTGCAGTCCATCGGATGAGGCGTCTGCCTGATGCTGCGGAGGACGGAGTCGAGTTTTTGCCTCCTCCTCGAATCGTAAACGTCGAACAGGTAGATGTGTTCCCCTCCCAAGTTGACGAGCAGTTCGCCGCCGTCCGGGCTAAAGGCGAGATAGGTGCAGGCCAGGGTCCTGAGCAGACGCTTGTAGTCGGATTGCTTCTTAGGCAGGTGGCCTGCGATCGACGAACGAACCTTTCAATTGGTCGGTGATTCAAAAATAATTATTTACATTCATTAATTGCCTTTGTCGACGGGCGATCGGAATGCTCAAAACGTCGAACGAACGCCTCGGTCGTTAATAAATTACTCAAAATTTATGCAAAGCCGTGAGTAAATACTTGAATAGATACTGTGAGGTCAGCAAAATGAGGATACAAAGTAATAAATAACCTGCAACGTAATAACGAACGCATCCCCTGGGCAGACTGTCGACATTCTGAGTGCTTCTGGGAAAAATGCAGCACAGAATATTGTTCAATCAATTGAGAAAGCATTAATAATAGTAATAATAATAATAATAATAATAATAATAATAATAATAACAATAATAATAAATAACAACAACAATAATGGTAATGCTAATAATAATAGTAATAATAATAACGATAATAATAACAATAAAATAATAATAACAACAACAGCAATGTTAATAATAATAACAACAACGATGATGATGATGATGATGATGATAATAATAATATCAACAACATTAATAACAACAAGGTTTTCTGTTATGAACAATAAAAATATATTTTCTTAAACTAGCCATGATGATAACAATAACATGACCACAACAACATCAATAGCAACAATAATCACAACTTTTCGTTGCTGATCTGAGAAAGTATTTCTCCTGCAAGCTTACAAAAATTTGCTATTGATAAAACACATATAATCTATGACATACACCACTGTATATTAGTCTTAGACTAATATCAACAACTTTAATGTCATTAGACAATGAATCATCAGCCATATCATTATGATGATTATTATTATTATTATTATTATATTATTATATTATTATGTCATACCTGTCGGCCCTCAGGGAAGAACATTGCAACATCCTTCGGTCGTAAATCCTTGCGTAAGGATCGTTGGCTCCGACAGCCAACATTTCAGAGAGGGCGGGGTTGATGCTTAGGCATTTGACCTCCATGGTCGTGCCGACCTGGCTGCTGAGGTCGATGAGTACGCACCTGGGGTCCTCGCTCTTGAAGCAATCCCTGTCCCTGAGGTCAAACTGCCTGGAGGATGGATGGATAATGTTGAAGGAGAAGACAGAAGTGTTAAGTTAGTGGCATTCGATCGCCATTATTTACTTGAAATATGACCATTTTGCAGAATCTCCAAAGCTTAAAACAAGACCAAGACATCCCGACAAATGAAGTTATCACCTTGGAAATTTTAGGACTTACCGATAAATTAATCTAATCTCACCCCACTCGACAGATATCGTGCCGTCATAACTTTCAGAGTTTGTAATTAGTTGTAATTTACAACAAGCCATATCAACAAAAAACATTAATCGACACGGCATCACGACATCAATAGATTGAGCTACCGACATGACAGTGCCATCTTCTGAAGCACTCCAAAAGATGTGAGGTTGATCCCTGCTGGTGGCAATCCTCTTTACTCTGCTGCTGTGGTAGCGAAGGACCTGGAAAGTCTCCTTTCTCGAGACTTCGTGCACTCGGATCTCGCTGTCGGCAGCTCCGCTGATGACTATGTTGTCGCCGGAGTGAGGCATGAACTTTGAGATGAAAATTATTCATGTTATTATTAAAATTAATCCATTTATTTATCTTTAGACAATCTAATCTAAGAATCTCCTTATCCCTATTCATAAGCAACCCTATAAATTGAGACTTATAATTTTTGAAAATAATTAATAACTGGGTTCGAGGATTTCATTCAACCTTGGCAGAGAAGATGTTCCCTCTGTGCCCGGTAGAAATAGTTGCAACATCTTTAAACATCGTGGCTCTCCAGAGAATTAAGTTCAAGTCATCTGATCCACTCATTAAGAGGCTGTCAAGGCAGCAATTTATTTTGCCGGTCACTTTCAAACAAATGATATTTTAATTTTAACTCACCTGCCATCTTCATTCCAGGACAGACAATTAACACAACCTTGGTGACCCTAAATTGAATAGTGTAGTAAAGAAAACCATTCAAATTCATATAGAATTTAAATAAAATAAATAAAAACGAACCTGTAGTTGTCCTTCTAATCCCAATCTCCTAATACAATCTCGTGATACATGCTGTTCTCTTTGAAACTTTAAGTTGACATCTCCCTAATATTTCGTAAATATTCAGTCAATTCGCTTCGTAATTTATTGAAATCTGAAACCCAAATGCCTACCCTCAACTGTCGACGAAATAATTTTCTTACGATATTGTTTTCGTACATGGCTACCTTTCTGTAATCAAAATTACTTTTCGTTACACAGTTTAAAATTCCCAGACGCCTTAAACTGTCAAATCGGTAGAAATACAAAACAGCCGTCAAACCTGCTAACGAATCGAACATTGCAATGGGTAGACAACCGCTATCATAAATAAACTAAACGAAAATGACAAATTAAGACGAACAAGGCTAAACATCATTAGCAGGTCAAATAAATATCTAACATAATTTATTTATCCACTTCACCTGAAATATGAAATATACTTTTGCAAATCTAAATAATGAAGTGTGGTCAATTATACTGAATGGGGCTTTAGCAAATGAAAACTGCGTTTCCAATTCTAGATTTCGCTCCGAACGTTGAGAAAACTAAAGTCTGGATTAAAAAGAAAATTAAAAACTGCGATCATCTGCTTGATTATAATTTTGATGGAAAATCAGTCAATCGCATCGATCAGGGAGATCTTCGACCAATGGATGGTCGTTAATTGATGGCATTGCTGATGATGCCGATAGTGATGAGGTAATTAGCTGCTACAGTTGTCTGCACACACGTAATAAATGTCTGCCCCGATGACTACCGAATGTGATAATTGTCGGATAACACCTCGATTGAAAATAAAGAGTTGCAAACTCTTGTTTAAGAGCAGCACATGTTTATAATAAATTCGTGCCGAATTGTGACAAGATTGGTGACAAAGTTTGGAAGAGTCGCAGCTGAATTAATTTCGCTAACATGACAGATTCTTCGGATTAGATGTACTTTCTCGCTTTAGCTACGTTTACTCTGAATAACTTATTTCATGTTAAATTCACGTTTGAGAGAGCCCGGTCAGTTTGACATGAACAAAACAAGGAAGCCGTGACAGAAGGGAATGGGGACATCTTTAATCATCACAACCTGCTCGACAACTTCTTCAAAAAGAGAAAAAGGGCAAACGTCAGAAAGCAGCTCAGTGCTTTTCATAAATTCATTGGAGAATGTGAAGACATGTTTGATAGAACTAAAGGCACTGTAAATACTCTGACCAATTTGAGTGATCATCAGATAGTAGATGTGCAAAGTGTGGAAAGGTTGGTAGTGTTTAGGTTTGCATTTGGTTGTTATGGAAATGAGTGAAATTGGGACATTATTCTTTTAAACTTCCACAAATCAGGTTTCAGGACACGTGCCTAAACGAAGACTTGCACGGAACCATCATTCCTCAAGACGTCCCAGTCGAAGAACAAGAAGTTCCTGACAATGCGAACGAAGAAGAGTGCGAGGAATGCTCGGAACGAATCGTAATCAACGTCAGCGGCCTCAAGTTTGAGACGCGCCTCAGGACGTTGGATCAGTACCCCGACACTCTCTTGGGCAACGAGGAAAAGAGGAATCGCTACTACGACCCTCTCAAGAACGAGTACTTCTTTGACAGAAACCGACCCAGCTTCGATGCCATTCTTTATTACTATCAGGTAATATTATTATTAGGTAATATCATTATCACCACCCTTTATTATTATTATTATTAGGTAATTTATATCAGCTCGAAATAAGATTTCATTTATTGATAAAATAAGATTTGAACGATCGACAATAAATCTCGACTCGGACGATGACGACGTATCGTTTAGAGTCGCGGGAGGTTGCGAAGACCGGTGAACATTTCTCTCGACGTCTTCATGGAGGAGATAAAGTTCTACGAGTTGGGAGAAGAAGTGGAGGAGAGGTACAAGGAGGAAGAAGGATTCGTCAAGGAGGAAGAGAAGCCTCTGCCTGAAAATGAGCTGCAGAGGAAGGTCTGTTGATATTTTTATATTTGATTCAATTCGATTTGAATTGCATCGGTTTGAAATTAATGGGCTCGAAAAGTTACTTTCCCAATAATTGAACTTTATGATGTTGTTAAAATGGACTCGCGGAATAACTCTCTCGTGTGAAACGAGCAGATCTGGCTCTTGATGGAGTATCCCGAGAGCTCGATAGCCGCCCGACTGATTGCTCTCATCTCCGTGCTCGTCATCCTCCTTTCCATTGTCGTGTTTTGTCTCGAAACATTGCCTCAATTCAAACGATACCACGAGGACTTCAACATCAGCTACGATTCGGAAGCTTATTACAACAAATCTGACGGTTGGTGTGGGATGGAATATTAATTAATCAATTAATTAAAATTGAATATTAAATTACCAGTAAAGGATGCGAAGATAACGTTGGTTCTTTAAGATGGCATTTCATAATTTATCGGAAATAATTTTCGGCTCTAAGTCTGCTATGCACCTAACTACGACACCCGTTAATAAAAAAAAAGAAGAAGAATCTAAAAGTTAAAAAAAAAACTTTGCTTCGATTGAAACAGCATCCCCGGTCGAAGATGACATTCCAAGACTGACGGAGCCATTCTTCATAATAGAGACGTGCTGCATTGTCTGGTTCACCTCCGAGCTGCTCCTTCGGTTCGTTTCTTGTCCCGACCATCTGTCCTTCTTCAGGAACTTCCTGAACATCATCGATCTATTTGCCATCGTGCCCTACTTCATTGCCCTGGCCACGGCGGCCGCGTCGTCCGGGGGAGGCAATCACCACGCCACGACCTCTCTGGCCGTGCTGAGGGTCGTCAGGCTGGTCAGGGTGTTTAGAATTTTCAAACTGTCGAGACATTCCAAAGGTTTGACTCGTTCCCAGCCGGATTCCAATGTTCATTAGATGTCATTTATGACAATCATTGTACAACTTCTGAGAATATTTTATATTAACTAATTTTAATTATTGCAAATCTGATCTGTTTTTATTCTTAACTTTTTCAGGCTTGCAGATTCTTGGACGGACCATCCGTGCCAGCATGAGAGAGCTCGGCCTCCTGGTATTCTTCCTCTTCATCTGCGTCGTGCTCTTCTCCAGTGCCGTCTACTTTGCAGACGCCGACACTCCCAACTCCCACTTCTCCAGCATTCCGGAGGCTTTTTGGTGGGCCGTCGTTACTATGACAACCGTCGGCTACGGCGACATGAAGCCACTCAGCGCCTGGGGCAAGCTGGTCGGTTCCTTGTGCGCCATTGCCGGAGTCCTCACCATAGCCCTCCCTGTCCCTGTCATCGTCTCCAACTTCAATTATTTCTACCACAGGGAGACCGATAACGAAGAAAAGGTTCGAAGATTAAGTTGTTGTTATTATTGTGCATTTGCATATGTCTGGTGTCTTGGAGATTTTTCTAGTATTTGAATTTATTATTTATTGAACTATGTCTGGGATTTCCAGGATGGTATTATTCAAGATTGTATCATTGATTGGTGATCATAATAATGATAATACTGATAAGTTGCACATCAACAACCTCCAACTATCTATTAAATCTATTTCAAGCTACCATCATCATCATCATCATCATCATCATGAATGAAATAATAAATCATAGTCCGCTCATGAACCAATCAGGGTGGCTCACCTGCATGTACATTCATTCCGGGACTCTGGATTACATTCCATTGAGAAATTTTGATTCAAAAATAGCCTTGTTATGCACATTGCGTTTAACCAAGGTTAATGATTGTTCATGTTAGACTTGCTGATTTGTTTCAATAGATAGTTAATAATAATAATATTAATAATAATAATAATAATAATAATAACAATAATAATAATGAATACAAAATTCAAAGAAAAGCCTTTTGAAATATATGTCTTCATTGGGTATTTTGTAAATAATATTTTGAAGGTTTTTTCATTTATAATAATAATTAATGCTAGTTTAGTAATCCTAACAATTGCTTAATAAATTATCCTCTGATAATGCATTTTACAACAGGCTATATTTACATCTCCGTCGTCGATCCTTGGCACCAAAAATCGAGACTCCATCTCTTCCACTGGAGGAGAGATATCCTATTTGTCATCTGCAAACTACCAGCGCAAGGATTACAGATACACCGATGAAGTTGAAGAAGAGGACGACTACGGTGAAATTTCCCCCATGGCCGAGGAAAGCAGATACTGGGCGCACAAGAATTTCGTGATCGTCGAGGAGGACGAAACCCGAAACGACGAACGGATCGGGAACAGCCCGGGAGGTGCTAGCGATCCGTCGTACGGCTACCAGGGATGCGTCGACGATCCGAGACGATGTTGCCTTCTGCGACAGAGTTCCGTGGAAAGTTCGACGAGGGGAGCAGAGGAAGTCAACTCTTTGGCGAGGAGCATCAGGGAAAGCAACTCCGATCACCTCGTGTCCGACGACAGCTTTGCCAGCGGTAGCCGGGTGGCCATGAGGAACATCGAGCTTCAAGTACCTTCTCTCGCATCTTCTCAGCACGATCAAGATACTCCAAGCTTTGAGGATGTGCCGAAAGCAATAGAGGAGAAAAACACCGTAGGGTCTCAAAAAAGGTCAGAGTTTGTCAAAACTCACACCATGTGATAAACTTGTGACCCTGCTTCAAGAGCCACCTACGTCCGTGGTCCCGAGGTTTGCGTCTCGTTCACCGTGAAATGTCGTGAAATGCAGGCAGTTCATTCGATCCGAAACATTTTGGCCTTTGGTGCAAGAAATATTTTGTATTCATTTTGAGCATTGATTACGAGTTCTTGATTGCATTCCTGTTTGTTTGAACTTCCTAGTCGTCAGCAACTTTTGCCCAGACCTCTTTGCCTCTCGTATATTTTACTGGTCAGTGTACAAAAAGTTACAGTGCCAAAATGGCGTCGTTCCGATACATTTGGAAGCCATCTTGTAGCCCAGTGAGATTTATGATGATGATGGTTTGAGTTGCTTCTTTTGTATTTGATGAATGTTTTTTGTTTCTGAGATTTTTATAGATTTTGAGTTTTTTCTGATGACTTGGCTATTATGTTTATAATCAATTCCTGTTCTTTTGCTTGTCTGTTAGATTTAAGAACATAATATTAGACAGTCCTCACCTGGTCTTCCAAGAGCATGCTACCTCCTGCTTAGCTTGAAATATGAAAAATCAGTATTTTTTGTTCTTGGCTGGCCAATATTCTCAGTTATTGTTTTGTGGTCACTTTTGGTTCTGTTGTAGGGAACTTCTAAGTTTCAGGTGATTTGATGTAGCTCTCTCAAACATTCTTGAATGGTTTTAGTATCGAAAGCATTACGTCGGCATTCCGATACTCGGTTTTGCTCCTGATTTTGGTGCAATCATTAATCCACCACATGTTGTAGTGTTAGTTGAGTTTGAATTCAAAAATGATTTTTGTTGTGTTCTGTAGGTGAATCTTGAACCTTTCAAATGCATTTTGTTAGAGTAGGCTTTTTAATTTGCTACGGCATGTCGCGCTTCAATCTTCTGTTTTGTAAATAGATTCTGTTAAAAGTGACGGTCTACAACTTTGTCTTAATTTTTGGCAGGTTTGTCCAAATTTTGTGTGCCTTTGTTGGGTTGGATTTTGAATGTTTTCGTGCTCCTCTGCATCAATTATTATGAGATGACATCTCTTCTGTCCTATTTGAAAAATAATACTTCTTAATCCATTCCAATCATGGAATACATTTACAAACAAAATATTTTCAAGCTTTTACGACAGATATTATTTTGAATTTTCTATATTATTTTGTATTTTGACTGAATATCTTTGTTTGCATTTAAGCCCATCATCTCCAGCAATGCAAGTGATATCCTTGAAAAGTAGGATTAACAAATGTAGACAAGTTGCAATTTAATTCCATTTACTCCATTAGATTGCTCATCTGCAATAAAACATGTCTTCTATCAGGAATCTTTGTTTGCTTGACTTCTGGGGATGGATTAGTCATTAACAATATTGGACTTTCATTTTGCATATCATGTATGTGGTCTGGGATTGTGGATGAGATGGAATATTTTGTTAAATTTGATGCATTAAATTGGATAAAATAATAAAAATTTCCATTTACATTAAGGACTTATATTGAGAAATGTTATAATTTTAGTGGAATTTTTTTGTGAAAATTGTGAAGTCAATGCCAGTGTGCTTTTGTGACAATTTTATGTATTGAGTTCATCTAAAATTCTAGCTATTCCATTCACAATTTGTTTGTATTTCCTGAGAATTTGGATCATATGCATTTCTTGAAGTGATTTGTTTATGTGTTATTTGGAGGAAATTCAAACTTTTCAATTGGAAATTTTCAAACAAAAAGCCAGCATTCTGTAAAAAAACTCATTTAATTTAGATGTAGAGAGGCTGTTGTCAGGCTAGAGTGTTAGCAAATGATTTTAAATCATTTAATTTAGAAGGTTTTGCATTAAATGGTTTTACATTAATCACTTTAGTTAGAAGTGATGCATGATTCGCTCAGTCGTGATTTGCAAGTTGTGGCTGAAAGTGGACTGATCCCAAACATGATTTATTTAGCTTGAATCGTTCCAGCAGAACATATTTTTGGAGTGGTTTCTTTTTATGTGTTAGCCATTTTAATAGTTTTTACAATAAAAAATATTTTACTGGTCAAAGTGTCATCTATTATATTTTGTTAACTGAGCAGGACAGCAGCTTAAATAATAGTTGCATTCAAGGTTTATCAGTATTACGTCCATTAAAAAAAACGAAAAATGTCCAGCTTTCTGTTTCAATGCATCACAGGCTGCAAGTTTCTTAATGACAATATTTTCCTACCAATCATCCTGAATGCGAAGGCTGGAAGGAGCCGTGTCTGCGATATTGGTGCAAGTACAATCGAACAGTTGCATTAATGATTAGTATGTTTAGCGGGTTTATTTTGTTTATGTCAAATAAGTTTAACCGTTGATTTTGATTCTTTATATTATGCGATAGTCGTCTGCTAATTTGTACTGAATAACCAAAAAATAAATATAATTGCAAACAAGCATGGCGAACGTTGTGGTTGTTGTACTGTCTGTCACGATAGGATTATTTTTTGTTTTAATTGGAACAATCAAACTATCTCCGGTCGTGAGTGAAGAAGTTTATCGTGAAATGGTACGTTAGAAGCTCTTGATAATGCAGCCTTATTTTGTCCAGCTGCAGAATTGGTTTCAGTTTGTTTCTAAGCCTCTCAAATTGCATTAGTGCGACTTGAACTTTATTTCTTCTGTTTTATTGGATTATATGCGTACCTTTCAGAGAAAAAATTTTATCCGGTTCACCAAAGTTTTCCCGTTGGCCTCGGTTACCAATTGGAAGCCCAGTCCGCATGTTTTCAGGCGGGTAGTGGGTGTTACGGAAGTTGTCGGAGGTCTCGTTCTGGCCTTCGTCCCTGGTGAGAATTATTTGAAAGACATTTTTCTTTACCAGAAAAAGTTCATGTTATCATGATTAATATTCTTCACAACCAAGTTATTTTGTGACTGCAATGATATTTTGGCAATGAAAATTCTTGAATAATTTGCAGGCCAATTGAAACAGGCAGCCAACATTGTCCTCCTTCTGTCATGTCTGATTTCCATATACAGTCACTACATGCTGCATGACAACCTCGATAGAATGACATCTTCTCTCATATTTGGACTCCTTTTGGCCTGCCGATTCATTGTGCGACTCCAAGTCAATGCCAGAGAGCCAAACCCCACAGTGCAAACCAATGACGGAAACACCAGCTCGAAGAAAGCCAACTAAATGTGTAATTATCCTAGTGTGCCACACAAGTAACTAGAAATGAGTTCAACGTTTGACATAGATTGTCTGGAATCATCGTCGCTCCCAAGTTATTTTGTCTGCTAATTTTAAATTATTTAAAAATGTCAGGCATCTCTTTTTCTAGACTTTCTAGGCAATGTTGACAGGTTTGCAATTTCATTTGTCTGCTTGTGGCTGGTTTGATGTTATACAAGTGAATAAAAGATCAAGCAGATTTGTTTATTGCAAGTGCCTAAAAATAATATAATTTGTTTGTAGCTGCCTAAATTATACTATTCTGATTCGTCTCCTTCGGCTGACAGATCTTCTTTACGATGCCGTTCGGGACTTCCATGGTCTGATCGTTCACTATGACGATGTCGAACGAGTCTATGTACTTCTCCAAATTGTCCTCAATCTGTGAATTGAGATGAGATTTAGTAAAATTGATGTCAACACAGACTCAAATAACAAAATATGGTCATGAAGTGTGCCTGCAAATTAATGAATAATTATGGGCAGTTGAAGAATGATGACAGTTGCTATGGTGATTTCATGGGTGGCTTAGAAAAAAAGTGTCTGGAGATGCACGACGAATTACTGTGGAAACAGAGATCCGTGACATGAAATACTACAGAATCTAGAGATTCATGAATTCTAGAAATGAACAATGAAAGTTTGATGGATGTTGATTCACTTTGTCGTTGAGGAATCCAATCTTCAGGATCTTCTCGCAATTGGCACCTTCTGCCATTCTCAAGTCACCTAGAGAGTCTCCCATGAGGAGTATGTTGCTCCTGTTGCAAATGTTTCCAAAGTAATCCGACTTGTGGATGACGTTCTCGTTTTTGTTGAAGACGTGCAGCAGCTCTCCCACGAATCCGTCCATCACTCCCTGGTTAATTACAAGTTCAAGGGCTCATTAACAGTGACAAATTCCTCTAGAGAGGACGAGAAAGCACATGACGACAAGTTTGCTTTCACTTAACAATAAGCAAAATTGGCTTTTTAACCTTGTGTTGTGCCAACATCAATGAAGAACTAAAGGATTTGATAGATCTTTTTAGAACCCACCTCCTGATTGAAGTGCATGAAGTTGGAAACGATCTTGATGTTGTCGTACATCTTCGACCTCTGTCTGAACACTTCCTCGATGATGTCACCAATGCCTGCTGAGAACACAAGGAGAGGCACTTGGCAGTTATCCAGTTGCTGCAGGAGCCAATCAGAACCATCCCTACAAAACACTCCAATGTTTGAGTCTTTAAAATGACTTGTTGTTTATTGATGTCCATTATATAACAAGACGACGAGGACGGTGCTCCCGCAACTGGATCCGAATCCATGCTGCCATCACACGAGTCTTAACCGCTAGATCACGTGGGAGCACCTTTAAAACCACGTCAACCAATTCATCTATACTAAGATGCTAAGAAATGCAAAGGAGTGATTTTGTAAAACTTCTATACATAATAAACAAGAGTAATTTGAAACTTTTAACAAGCAGAGACCTAAAATAAATCCTCGAGTCCTTCACAAACTTTGGAATCATCTCTTTGCGTATGTTACAGCCGACCATCAGATCGTGAGCTTTGTTCCACCTGGAAAATAATTTTGCGAAGGTCGCACACCAACGTTTTTGAATAAATCACGAAACCAAACTGTCAGACCATTCCACCATATGAGGTGTCTTTTCCTCTATGGATTTATTTGGATCAATCTCTATTGGATAGTAATAGCTTTTCAATTTCCCAGCCTCATCTTTATAAAGTTGTGGGATGTAGTCACTGGAGTCAATAGCATCTGGGAGGAACATAAATCAATGTTTTAAACACACTGAAATGTTTACTTTTTCAAAAGAATGAAACCAACTTACGGTAACACGAGTCACATTTGTTCCCTTCCCAATCTCTAAATCTTGACAAAGTCATGTCAAAGTCAGATATAACCTAAAAATTCAAGGAGCAATAATGTTTCATAATATTTGCAATAAACTAGTTGTGATTGCATTCTTTGAGTACTGAAAATTACTATATCCTGAAACAAGATCTCAAGGGAAACTTGAAAATAAGAAAAATCAAAACTTGCTTGAAGCTTGTCAAGTCCATCCTGGACAAACCTATTGATTGTATTTTCAACGTTGTCAGGATCTTTTATATGAACGCGTCCATTTCCCAACTCATTCAGAAGATGAGAATTATCCTTGTGCGAGTTAATCATGGCTTCCAAGTTGAATTTCCCAGAAACCGATCAGACGAAGCAGCTTCTGCTACCACTTCAAGCCCCCGTCGTTCCTACTGATATCTTCAATCCCGAACGTCCCAAAGACCTCATGAATATTAATCAGACAACTACCAATCAAAACCAAGGAAATTCGATGATCAAACGTAAACACGTTTCGGTAGACATCAGTGAAGGCAAGATTCCAAAAATATTTAATGTCGATAACATATTTCACTTTGAAACCAGAGAAACCGAAAAAATGAAATAATATTCTGGAATTTCGACAACTTCGAACTCATCACAGTTAATGCGATCCAGCCCGCCTGGTAGACAAATTTTCCATGGGTGTCGTAAAAATGTACATGCGAAATTGCTTATAAAGAATTAGTTTATAAAAGCGCACATTGCACTAAATTTTTTATCAATGCAGTAAAATGAAATCCAGTTACATTTTCTTTAGAAATGCATTTCATTTTTCAACTAATTAAAGGGGGTCAGAACTCAATGTTAACGTCCTTGAATTTCTAATCAACGCCGACAAAAATGCGGCATAAAGAAAATAAACTGAAACATATTAGATCCAGAAAGTTCGGTAGCGAAAATAATCAACACTGACTCAAAAGTGGCTCATTTTAAACAATGGTAGCCACTATCATTATGATATTGATTCTAAGTTTGATTATACTGGCATACGTCCAAATAGAACTTCAGTATCTCTTCACTACTGAGGGTAACTTTCCCTGAATAGGAAAGTACAACTGCGCAGTGTGTGACAATTAGGCATTGGTACTTCAGGGTTATATTCTTGAAATGCTTGATTCAGATTAATGTTTAGCAATTCTAATACCAAATTCTTTCCCAGAGTGCATTTCAGCTTTTTCAAGGCAAGCTCTCTCGCTCAACCGGATGGGATAACCTGTTTTTTTGCTTCGAACCAAAAGTCGAGGGTGGGAGCAACAGCTACTCGGGAGTGAGTGAGTGAGGCCATTCCCCCTTTCAATGACGTCCTGCCAGATTATCGGTTAACTGCACTGAACATAAATTGGCCTGCAGTTTAAGGTGTCGCGTTTTCATCAGAGATGTGAAGACGAATTGCTTTATCTGATTTCAATTGGTCCATGAATATGATGAACTAAGGAGCAGTTCCTTGTGGAGGTCAAAAGTTATGCAATTTATTGGATCGAAGTTTTTATAGGCATGGAACGATCCCAACAGATCTTAACTGCTTTCAAAAGCTCATCATAGCTCAAATTGAATGGAATATACTTATTTTCAGCGTTGCTGATTTCATTTAAGAACTTCGAGGAAGAATTTTTTTGAAGAATCTTCGCATTGGAAATTGGAGTAAAACCTTTGAAATACAGAGATTCAGCGGTGTCTGATACTAGGCTTTTTCCATCCTTTGCTCGTTAGTTATCAAGGATTATTTTGCCTGATGTTTCGATCTATCTGATCGATTTCCTGCATTTCTAACCTATATACTTTTATTCTAAATTCTAATTCCAGTCAAAAAACTTGACTTCCAGTGACCTTGCTTCAGTTGTTCGCCTGGAATAGTGGTTTCGGTTTATGTGGTTTATCAAACAGACATTAGTCTACTCAAACCACTATAAATTAATGTTATGTCATGTTAATAATTCTTTATGGAAGGTTGGTAACAATCGATCACATCGAGGATGAAAGACAGTCTTCTTTCAGATTTAAGATGTCTATTGCGCGTTTTAAAATGTTAATCAAGAGCGAATGCTTATACCCACCGGGAGTCCAATTTATAACAAAACCTTTACGACATGTTTCAGGAGAATTTAACCCTTTCCTCAAACTGAAAGAGTTTAAAAAGGATGTTAGGTTTTTTGTTTTTGTTTTGAGTAATTTTATTCAACCAAGCACGCAACAATAAACACCAAAGCAACACAACTGTTAACAGTGTTAAACAGTTAACATATTCATTCGCTATCTTAGCTTAAGAAAATCAATTTGTAACATGAAGACCGAGGAAGCAGCTAGTGATTTCGGCGACACGATGCATTCACAAAGAGAAATAAATACATCCATCAATAACAAAATGGCTTCCACGCGAAAGATGATAAGTAATTTTGATGGAGACATCATTCACTTCTTCCAGTCCATGGATTGCATTATTATTAATGTTCCGAGCGTATTTTAGGTCACATTTTGTGTCCTCCTTCGACAATGAGATGGCGTTATCTGTTGAGATAAACAATTCTCTCAATCGATCCACCGTCATTTCAATTTAAGAAATATATTTATTAATATTTTTAAAGTTAAAACTACCGGATAAGGTCGAAAAAGAAAATGATCCGACATAACTCACAATTGAATTACTTAAAAAAAAAATCGATAAATTTATAAAAGTTATTTTCAAATTCCGCAATTCCAGAGTTTAGAAACATTTATAACAAGACATTTATGAGAAATTTTTCAGACATAATATAAATCCAACACTCAAACACACAAGGCAAGCTGGAAAAAGTAAAAGATGAGGTTAGCATTTTCTTCAAATAAAACTTCCAAATAGCAACAAGAACAGCACGAGTTACCTAAACTGGGGATGAATGATATCCCGGAAGTGAACCTCAGGGGGTGAACAAATTGAGCCACTCCAACAAGGGGCAATCAAATGGCACCGGGGTCATTCTGTGAACTCTGTTTCCCATCCCAGGAGAACCTGCAAGAGAAACTGTTGTTGTTGGAAAACCAGTCTCCAGGCGATGTGCAATGACATTCATCTTTAAAATAGAAATCTTCCACTAATTTTCCAACCGCGAATGTGGAGATTTGGCACGCCATGCAATTGTGCAATTGTGTGCAATATAAGCGGAGGAAAATACAGCGCCGGGCTTCGTGTGTTTCGTGCAGCCTCGACTGCACCGTCTCCGCTTTTCCGGGGTCCGTGTTGGAAGAATGTGCCGGAGGTTTTCGCGATGTTTGCGAGTGACAGGAAACTAAAAAAATATCGCGACGAGGTTCTGATTATTCGGTTGTCGTCTGAGTGAAAAAAAAAGAAGAGATGAGTTTGTTCGGTTCGATATCCAATTTTATCTCATCCCTCGCTCCCGTCGAAAACAACGCAGTCACCCAGTTACTCGGAAAGAACCTTCCTTCGTCGTCGTCGTCCTCCTCCTCCTTGATTCCACCAATGCTATTTTCCAGCAAGCAACATGATCAGACCGGAAAGCCATCGCTCACCCGTCCTTCCTACAACTGCCAACAAATGAACAGCGACTCTACAAGGACGCAGTCAACGAAACAACGACAAATCAACGCAGAATACTTGCCTCGTCAAGACAACAACAAAGACAATCAACAACTTGTATCCTTCATTCAAGCAGAATCAACTGGAGATGGGCAAGATTTAATCCAAACCCAAAAACAAGAGAAATTAAATTCACGAAAGTTGTTGGAGGAAGGATTAGAAACGAAGTGTCCAAAACCATCACCACCACTATCTTCATCTTCCGTTTCCTTTTCACCCTCCTACAGTTCACCATCTCTCACCAGTATGCAACCCCAGGATCTACATGTTACACCACCCATCTCCAAACCCCAAGAAAACTCGAGTGAGTTGCTGGCAGATTATATAAATCACTCCACTAAAAATACAGCCAGAAAATCCAATGACCTTAACTTAAGTTGTCCAGAAAGGATTAAACTAACGGATGATGGTTTTTCCACCTCAAGTGATTTTTTTCATCCATCGCTCTTAGCATCATCGGTTCAGACTTCAGCGGCAAAACCTCTACCGTCTACCTCCTCTTCTTCTTCATCTTCCTCCTCCTCATCCTCCTCATCATCATCATCAACAACAACAACAACTCAGTTTGCTACCTCATCATCAGTAAAAAGGTCAGTTCAAATGCCGATCTCTCAGTCGCTTTCCAACTCTCAACTCCAGATGACGTCATCAAAGCCGCGTGATCAGCCTTCGTCCTCACAATCTGTATTCTCTTCGACTTTTCCGAGAGGATTGGTGTCATCTCCATTATCGTCATCAGCACCACAGCCATCATCAGCAGCCCCACCACGGCCATCTTCCGGATGTCTGGACGAACTCATTCCAGACTTGAGCTTCCTTAGCGAGGAAGAGAGGAAGCACATCGAGGAAGTGATGCTGAGGGCAACTGTCATGCAGTTCAACGACACACGGATATCATCCGGCTTTCAGGACGAAACTGGAAACGACTGGAGGTCTGAAGATGACCCGCTTCCAAACGAACCAAGAGATAAGTGAGTGCATGAAGAGGAATTGCATTCCAATATCATTATCACAGGCACAGTCACCATCTCCATCATCATCATCATCGTCATCGTCATCGTCATCGTCATCGTCATCGTCATCGTCGTCGTCGTCATCGTCATCATCTTGGTTTCCGCCATCTTGAAAATTGTCCAAGATGGCGTCCTTATGATGTCGGCACTTTGCACATTAATAACTCCAGTTATTTATCGATCCTTCGGAAAGCGAAGCGATCTTTCTATTATTATTATTATTATTATTATTATTATTATTATTATTATTATTATTATTATTATTATTATTATTATTATTATTATTATTATTATTATTATTATTATTATTATTATTATTATTATTATTATTATTATTATTATTATTATTATTATTATTATTATTATTATTATTGTTGTTGTTGTTGTTGTTGTTGTTGTTGTTGTTGTTGTTGTTGTTGTTTTTTTATTTATTTATAAGAAATGAGGACACTGGACTTTATGAACGAGAGGATAGTGAGTACAAAGATAACAACGTACAGCGTGCGAGATTGAAAAGTTCACACGCATCGGTACATTTGTATGCAGCACAGAAATTATAATGAATCTGATGAGACAATTTACTTCTTTGGAATGTCGTGGATTAATTGATGTAAATAACTAATTGTAGTTCTCTGGAATATTACGATATTTATAATCGTAATAGCGGTAATGGCAACAGTCGTCATGTGTCGTGTTCGATACCCAGCCTGCGCCCTTGGGAAGGAGCGCTATATAAATGGTTAACAAAAAGCGCCTCTGACGTTATGCATATGGTGCTATATAAATGAACTACATTATGTCTATTACGTCTTGCAGGACGTGTGTTGAGTAAGACGCGAATGACTGCATTTTGAAGCGCAGATGCATCTAACTGGCAACTGTTTTATTTGTTTATTTTGATTTCAGATTTGCACTTTATAAAAAAAGAAAAAAAAAATGTAGAAACTTCTAAAAGCATCTTACGAAAATTTTACGAAGATTTCAAAAATTATATTTTTCCGAAAAAATACTTGGCATCGATTTCACTGGTTTCTTTTTCTTTCTTTCTTTTTTTATGGAGAGAATATTTTACAGAATTTTTAAAATATTTGCTCAGAGTTTTCCGAAAGTTTGAGCGGGGCAAACATCTAATAAGATGGAGAAATTGAGCTGAAAGTCTCCGAGTAATCGAGCGAAAAGGCGAATCAATTTCGTTCCACTGATTCGGAAGAAGTTTTTCACTAATAAAGCAAAACAAAAAAAACCAAACAAATTCTTCAGTTTTAAAATTAACTTTTCTAATATTTTATGGTCGAAATTAATTTGGCCACATTGAGAAATTATTTGCCTGTAATTTCATTAAATGTGGCTCTCTTTTGTCACTGTCCATAATTTTCTAAAAAAAAAAAAATAAACCAAAAACAATCCAAAACATCAGTCAGGGGCATTTAGTGAAGCCAGTAATTTAAGCCGACTTTCCTGCAAAATCAGGCAAATTTACCGCCCAAAGTCTCCAGATTTGTTTTCCTTCCAAAGATTTCCACGAGGCAAACATAAGCGGTGGACTTAACGAGATTTAAGATTTTTTTCAGCTTTGGTTCAGTCAATCAAGCTCCATCTCAAGGTGTTGGATTTTCATAGAAGAAGAAGATAAGAAGAAGAAAACAGCTCATCTACGCAAAGTCAACTGCTCTCAAGCCAACATTGATAGGCAACTTATAACCGATTTATGCATTTATCCATCGAAAATGAAATTATCGGTCAAAAAAAAAAGACAAAAAGCAACATTCAGATGTTGGAGTATAATCGCTTAAAAGCTCTGAATAATTGATCAATTTCTGTCGAAAAAAGACTTTTTTTTATCAGCTTCAATCATTTCAACACCGTTCGTCACGCGGGTGCGTTTTTTTTTGCTTTGAGCTCCAAAAAGATTGTTGCCAAGTGATGGAAAAGTTGAAAACGAGTTGTGGAGTGTAGGGAGGTGGAGATATGATTTTTTTTTAAACTTCCACTTTCGAATCTAAGATTCAACGGAGAATCTAAGCAAATGTTATTTCTGAATAGTTTACAAATCTTTTGGGGTTCTGAGTTCTTGACTGTGGAACAAGAAGCTGCACGAACGAAAGTCAGTGATGATGATGATAATGATAACAACATTAATAATAATAATAATAATAATAATAAAATTAATCATAATGATAACGATTCCGAGTTTGAGTGGCGTCTGTTCAAACAGAACTTCAGAACCACTTCGATATCGAAGGTATCACTTTTCCTTAAAGTTTTCAAGAAAGCGTGAAACCCGACTGGATCAGTGATGTTCAGAATTAAAGGAAGTTTCGAAATAAATGATTGTTAATGATCGAAAAGCAAAAATAAAATATCAAGACGAGAATGTCGACTGATTACTAACGAAGACTTTGAATCTAACGAAGACGCTGATGATAAGATTTTTACATAAAATCAATTTGAAGAAAGCAAGGTGCAGGTGTAAAAAGGAAAGTGAGTTCCTGAGTACGTTGGAATGAGATATTAATTTATTTATTCTCTGAATCGGAACATTTTCAAACATCGTCTGGGCGGAAAAGCATCATAAGGTAATAGCATCATTAACAATTATAATGGCCGCATTACTCCTGCTCCGTCTAATGCACTCGGAGAATCCTAAAAGTGGAACAACTAAGATTTGAGACTCCATCTGAAATGCAAACAAGATTCTTAATCAGGATTTACGACCATCACTGCTGCCTCTCCCAAATATCAGATAATTCTGAAAAACAAGATATTTCATCGGTTATCTCGGCCTGCAAAATGTCCATTTTACTAGTATTTGCGACTCTGATTCTGACCTGCTGAACAGTCTTAGATCGATTCCCTTGAATCCAGACTGTCCTTAAATCATTGACATCCTCATGACTACGAAGGCCAACCCCGCACTGATAACACGAGGCCTCATTTGGTTCGACCACAAAGATGGCTACATTCAATGATGCTTGATTTTTTTTTGGTTCACCGAAGAGTCGGGCCACATTAGCTAAATGCCTACTTTTTCAATTCCTAATTAGTTGACACGTTTTTTTCGCTTCCAGACTATCCAAAAACGATGAATTGATGCCGTCTGAAGAGAATCCAGACACGAGGTGCGAAATTCAATCGACTGAAAAGGTAGATAAAGGAGAAATTGATCTCCCGATGCGAAGAACCATCGGCCTGGTTAAGCAAATTAATGAAATCACTGATGGAATCACAACGATGGATGGAAAAGTCAATGAAAGACAGACAGAATGCCCAGCAGTCACACAAGAAACAACCGCAGACGACTTATACTTAGAATCTGCTAAGAAAACGCCAGGGAATGAAAGCGACACGACAGAATCAGCAGAATCAGAAGGTCCCGACACTCCATCCTCGGATGGCGACGGAGATGGAAAGGATACTTACGAACTGAATGAGAGCGGCTTCTACACCCTCCATCACCTCAGCGAAGAAGAGGAACTCAACAAGCAGACGTCGGAAGCCAAAAACGTCGATGGAATCGATGAAAGCCACGTCCAGAAGCTCGATTTCACTGAGGACGGCCAACAACCAACTTCCTGTCGAAGGAGACGTTCCAGTTCCGAAGCGAGAAGCGATGTCTGGAAAGACATGGAAATCCGCGATGCACTTGTCACGTCCGCTGTCACTCCTCCGATCGGATCAAGTTGTCAGGAAGGAAGGGAAGATGGAGCGATTTTAAAACAGGAAGAATTCCATAAAAATTCAGAAGACCGTGTTCAATTAGAATGTTGTGCCTGTTGCGGGAGACACCAAGCAGAACGGAGTGGAGGAAGTCACACGGAGCTGCCTGGAAAACACGGCACAACATCCGCCGGAGGCTCAATCCACATGATCGCATGCTCCACTTGTACTCTCAATGTTTGCCTTGAATGTGTTGTCGACTTTACCAGCGTACAAGATGGAAACGTTCAGGTTATTTCTTGATCGATTCTTCATTTCTAGCTTTTTGAAGCTTGGACGATGTTTATTTGAATTTGACATTGCTTGTTAAGACATTATTATTATTATTATTATTATTATTATTATTATTATTATTATTATTATTATTATTATTATTTTTATTATTAGTCACATGTTAGATTTTCATTTTAAAATTACGTCTAAACATTTTGTACAAGTTTTGAAGGTTGGACTGGGAATTGTCGAATCCAAGCATTAGGAAACATTAAAATTCAAATTACGTAAATATAAAATTTAATCATTTAATTAAGATGAAATGAAAATAATCCGCTAAAATTTTTATCCGGGATAAAATACAGTTAATGTTGTTTTCAGTGCTGAATGATAAAATATTTTTTTTACCTGGTAGAAAGAAGGTCATGAATTCGAATCGATGGCAGTTGACTCGGTGCATTTCAGAGATGGTAATGGCGTCATTTACCGCTTCCCAGCACACCGCTACATCAAGTGCAATTAATACATTGTTAGGCCAAATTAGTACATGCACACAAGTGCAATCCCGCTCGATTCTTTAAAAAACGTAACTTGGAACCAGTTGAGGGTAATTCATCATTCGATCGCCATGTTTCTATTATTATTATCATCGTCATCGTCATCGTCATCGTCGTCGTCGTCGTCGTCGTCGTCGTCGTCGTCGTCGTCGTCGAATCCGGAGCACTACTCTTAGCGACTCATCCAAGCACTTTCCGTAAAATATGGGCAGTGCCCAACGAGGAGATTTTTTGAATCTCCGAAACCTTAGGACGTCCTGGTATCAACTCCACTCCTTTCGCGAAGTCTTTTCTCAACGTTCCGAGTGCTCCTACGACTTACAACCACCGGTACGACCTTGGTTTTCACATTCCACATCCGATTATTTCAATCTCCAAATCCTTGTACTTGATCATTTTTCAGCTTCTTTAA
>MPNW01000500.1:40437-52937 GCA_011800805.1 Hirudo medicinalis
AATAATAATAATAATAATAATAATAATAATAATAATAATAATAATAATAATAATAATAATAATAAAAACAATAACAATAATAATGATAATAATACCGATGATGATGATGATGATAATAATAATAATAATAATAAAATCTCTAATAATAATAATAATAATAATAAATATTATAAAATTATCATTAATATTAATATATTATCATTAGTCATCAGTCCATTCCATCTGGAGACTCGTGAGTTCAATTTCCAGAAAAGGAATCAATTAAAGGAAGACAAATGGCTTGCCTTGTTTTGGACAATTGCAAAGCATTGCGATCTGATTAACAAAATTTAATGCTAACACCAACGAATACATTATCTTAAAAATTATTATTATTATTATTATTATTATTATTATTATTATACCAACATCATCGTCATCATCATCATCAGCATCATTATTATAATTATTATTATTGTTATTATTAATATTATCATCATCATCATCATCATTATCATCATCACAATCATTATCATCATCATTATTGTTATTATTATTATTATTATTATTACTACTACTATTATTATTATTATCATCATTATCATCATTATTATTATCATTATTATCTCTAAATGCAGCTCCAATATTAACCTCGGAGCAATTGAAGTGCTTAATGCAACAGCAGGCCGAGGTAACACGGTCTTAAACCAACCGGCGTGTGGACCAACCGTGTGGGGCAGATGACTTTGTACACGGAAGCAGTCAGTTGTACAGAGTCGTTCGCATGTACGAAGCTCTCGGTTGTACTCAACACGGAGAAGCAGCCCTGCTTATTGATCAAGCCGGACGTGCACCACGGCTGTACTTGGCGCAGTATTGTTATAGGCGTACAAACAAGGATTGGATGAAGAAAGTCGTATGTTCTTGGTAAAAATATTACTAGCACTATAATATTATTTGCAAGTATTACATTTACCTATTGTTGTTATTATGATTAGTAATTATTATAATTAATTATTGTTTTGTTCGGTAAATGTTGTATATAATTATCGTTGTGTCATTACCTGTTATTATATATACCTGTTATTATGCTTACTTGTTATTATATCTACCTGTTATTATGCTTTCCTGTTATTATGATTATCTGTTGCTATATTTACCTGTTATTATGATTATCTGTTACTATATTTACCTGTTATTATGTATGCCAAATCGCTGTTGTAAAATAATATTTATAATTCAATTAGGTTTTTTTTAAAAAAATATTTTTTATGTTTCAAAATCGTTTTTATTGAATTACAAATGTCACCGTTAATTTATATTAATCACAGGATTTGATAAGTCAATTGGTATGTTGATTAAGATAGAAACATCCATAACATATTATACTATTATTATTACTATTATTATTATTATTATTATTATTATTATTATTATTATTATTATTATTATTATTATTATTATTATTATTATTATTATTATTATTATACTATTATTATTATTATTATTATTATTATTATTATTAGTATTATTATTATTATTATTATTATTATTATTATTATTACTATTATAATTATTATTATTATCATTATTATTTCTAATATTATTAATAATAATGTTATATTTTTCCAATATTTAAACATATTGATTATATGGAATAATTATTTTAAAATATTGTCAAATTAATTATAATTATTAATTATGCAATCTGTAAGTTCTTGGGAGACCATAATATGACATCATTGATCTGAATATCGAATATTTCCTTCAAATGAAAATAAAATTCAACATTGTATTTTTTTTATTATTTATTTATATTATCTTTTTATATTGTAATAATAATATCACTCTTTATAATAATAATAATAATAAATATTATTTATATTATCTATATTATTTATTTTATTATTATATTATATTAATTTTATATTATATTATTAAATTAAATATTATATTAAATTATTATATTAAATAATATAAATAATAGAAATAATATTAATCAAATAATCGTAATCAAACTCGTTTTGAATGATATTTATTAATAAATTTAATGAAAACATAAAAAAGTATAGCTTCGTCCAAGGATGAATGTTCGTCTTACAAGAAATGAATTTCTTCTCTTGATAAGAACGAACATAACAAACGCTTTGTATTCATTGATTCTGACCTTCACAGCGAACACGAGGTCGTAAAGAATGTTGAAAAAGAAAGACAAATCCTTGTGATTTGAAATCAATAAGATTATTGTTATGGAATATGTTTATTTCGTTTTAAGATTATATCATCTTATTATCGCCCGATAAAGATTAGACCAAAACAGCAAATTGTTTTTCCAATGTCACCTCATGACGTACAACTTGTTACAGCAGCCATCCATCAGCAGCTTCTCCATTCCCAATGCACGTTAATAACTGGAAAGCTTTCCTTAAAAAAATAATTTCCTTTCAAAAATTATTTAAAAAAAGAAAAAAGAAAAAAAGAAAATAAGAAAAAATAATTTTATGATAAGTAATTATAATTAGTTCATCATTTTTATGGTTTTAATAATTTTATGATAATTAGTTCATCCCAACGAAATGACTTAAATTTCTCCATTCATTCAACTCGCTTGTCCTAAAACTTATCTTCAGTTCATGTTGACATTCGATGATGTTCAGTTTTAAAAGTGGAATATTCCACGTATTTCGTTCTGATGATCCGATGAACTTCACATGGATTCCTTTTATCGCTTGGAAGAGAGATTCAAAGGTCTTCTGGCAATCGTCATCACAACCTGTCAACAACTGGAATCATTATCACAACCTGTTAACAACTGTAATAATTACCATGACCTGTTAACAACTGTAATCATTACCATGACCAGTTAACAACTGTAATCATTACCATGACCAGTCAGCAATTGGAATCATCGTGAATGGAGGATGTCAACTTTCCATTCCACGACTTTCTCATTCCCGTTGAGATTCCATGGAAACATTTCATCGTTCACTTTTAAAACTCCAAAGGATGATGATGATGATGATGATGATGATGGTGGTCATGATTTGCATAGCAAATTATGAGAATAATAACTTCTCTGCATATTAAATAAACGTATGTTAAATATAATAAATTATTAACGTAATAAATAAATTGCCAAAACAAAGTCGTAGATGTCAAAGTAGATTGAGGAAAGGCAGACATTTTGGATGACGTAGTTTTCCTGAAAATATAATCAAGAAAATGACAGGATTAAACAAAAAATATTAATAAAAAACAAAAACAACAACAACAATAATAATAATAATAATAATATTATTTTATATATTTGACAATATTAATTACATACAATAATATAATACATAATACATAATAATTACATAATAATATTACTATTAATTACTGTAATAACATATGACATTAATTAATTATAATATTATGACATTACTAGTGTACCCGGCCACGAGTTGTTGTGGTTCAGTCTGGTTAATCAAACAAACATATAATCATACAAACATTCATTTTTATTTTTTATAGATTTGAAATATATTGAAATTTATAAATTAATATAGATTTGAAATATATTGAAATTTATAAATTAATTTTATTTTATTACTTTTTCAATTGAGAATCTTTCAAGAGCTGGTTACATGGAAAACACACAAACATGTAGACAAACGTTCACTTTTATTTATATAAATTATTATTATTAATATTATTATTAATATTATTGTTATTATTATTATTATTATTGATATTATTGTTATTATTATTATTATTATTATTAATATTAATACTATTCTTATTATTATTATTATTATTGATATTATTGTTATTATTATTATTATTATTAATATTAATACTATTCTTATTATTATTATTATCGACAAAAAATGATGAAATGATGGACAGGAAAAGTATCATGGAAGCATGACTCAACATCACCTCTCGTGAATATTTTCACTCGTGTGACGAATAATTTACTTGTAATTTTTGTTTTCGCAAAAAAAAAAGAAATTTCGAATTTTGAGTTTTTAAATTTTCCTTAAAAAATGATTTTTATTAATAAAAATTGACAACCAGGGATTTCAAACTCCAAGGTTTCCTTTGAAAGTTTGCGATTACATAATCATTTAATGTTCAATGGAGAGGTTAATTCCTCTCTTGGAAACCAGGTTCTTGAGAGGTTTTCAGGAGATGATGTTGACGTGTGATTGTTTTAAATCACAAACAACTTAAGTTATTATAATTAATAATAATAATGACGACAACAACAATAATAATAATAATTATTATTATTAATAATAATAACAATAGTAATAACAATATCAACAACAACAACAACAACAACAATAATAATAATAATAATAATAATAGAAACAACAATAATGATGATAATAATAATAATAATAAATATAAAAAATGATAAAAAACATTAAATATAACTAATTTGTCATTCCTTCTCATGACATCCTGAGGCAGCGAATGTCCTGAATACAAAAGCATTCGTGATCATAAATCCGATGGAATGATGCAATCCTGGATTATCAACCTCAGCAGGATTTCTTTCAAACTTGTTGGAAAAGTTCCGACATTTGCAAGACGACCAAGTCTACAGATGACTGCAAATGAACGCTATTCTCGTGTGAATGCAGGTCCTCTGAGCTTAGGAAATTAAACAATTATTTAGCCAAATTAATTTTTTTATTCGTTCATTTGTCTTATTTTTGGAAGCAATTGAATGAAATTTGCCGTCCGTCCATTTTAGATTTGCAGGCTCTGTCAGGATGAGGCCCTGCAGATTGACAGCGATTCTGAATCGGATAGCGAATCCCGATCTAGTGATAGTGTCACCATCACGGCCATCCAATCAAGAGACATGGAGGACTCGACGCACGAGCTCTCCCTCTGCCACGAGGCCTTCCTCAAGGACGAGACGCAAGAGCAATTTCAACCGCGGAGACCATTGGAGTGCGTAGAGTTGGCAGGCGATAAAGAACGCGCGCAGTGGGATTACGATGCTTGTGAGCTCGATGCAATATCAGACATTGTCGCTGCAAACATTCTCTCTCAAGTCATCGACGAAGTGGAAAACACGCAACTTTACGAAACCGATAGTTTGGGCAATTTGGCTAGAAGGACGCCAATCACGCTGACGAGAGACAACTGGAATGCGGACGAGGATTGGACGGCCGGAAGTTCAGAATCGCACCAATCACCTCCTTCTTGGTGCGACTGGTCGACCTTCGACAATCCAGACAACGGCATGGAACCGGATTCAGTCGAACGAGAAGACTTCTGGCATTTGGAAGGCAGGCGATCTTCCGACAGTTCAGAAGGGGACCAAGAAGGTCGAAGACAAATGACTTCAGAGGAGCTCAGGAACAAATTCCAGAATTTCCAGACGATAGATTCAGAGTTCGATTTCGATGATGAAGTCGCCCAGAAAGTGACCGTCATCCATTTCAACAGATCAGACTCTGCTCCTTGTAAGTCCCAAAAGAACCGGCAGCCAGTCGACACAGACTACCAAAGATCTCATTCCGTGCCAAAACCCAACTTCACCAGTCTGACGTCATCGTTTTTTGCTGGATCCAGTTTTTCCATCCTTTCCGAAGGCCAGGAGACGGAAGAAGGCTCGTTACTTTTCCATGAAGTTAATGAAAACATGGACTCCAGGGATGGCGGGAACGAGATACAACTGGCAGACGATTATAAATCCGAATCTCTTGAGGAGAATAAAAACAGGCCACCTGGTGACTTTTTGGACAACCACAAAACACCACCCGAAGCGGAGCTCACAATTTTCCCAACTCAGCTGAATCATGAGCAGAGCGATCGCAAACCGAGTCCAGGTTTAATTTGTTTAATTTATTTAAAAAAATATTAAGAATTAATAATCAATAATTTCTGAATTTGTTCTTTTTTTCAGAGTTTAAATATAAATTTATTTCGAACTCTTTAAAAATTCAAGCTGAAATCTGAAAATTACACTTCACCACCACCTTAGAATGTCAATTAAAGCAACAGACGTAAAATAATCTTATGAATAACGATCACATCGTTAAGATTGAATATTCATGAGACAAAACTGAATATTGAATAATAAAATCCTTAAAAGTAAACTAAAAATAATCACATTCCAACAACCAATAACAATCATTAGGACATGAATTATTGATGAGAAGGGCAATCTAATTTTATATTCCATCAAGCAAGATATAATACCAGTGCTTTCGTAGGTTTTCTGAATTTGACAGCTTCGGATGGCAAAATGGCAAAGGAAAATTGTTCAAAAATAAAGATAACATTTAATAAATTTAAAAAAATAAAGTAAAAATTCATTAAACATCTGAAAAATAAAGCATATATCCATTTAATTTTGGACGGGAGATCCTCATACAAACCTACTCGCATAATTCATGGCCAAACATGCCAGGAAGGTAAATCATTTTGCAGACTTCAGTTCAATCCGCTGCTGAATTTCACAAACTCAGAAATTAAAAATTTTTGTTTTGAGCTTAAAGTTGATATTTCAATTTAAAAGTTGACGACGATTCGATTTAAAATAATAAAAATCGAATAATTAAATGTAAAAATTATTAAATATCCCAACCATTACATTCGAAATTATTCTATTTTACAGGAGTCGACAATCTTTACAAGTCCCTATTCGACAACTCAGACAATCCTCTTTCTCAATTGTTCCAGACAAGCAAAATAGAGATGACCCCGGAGATTGTGAGTTTGGATTCCAAATTTAAAATAAAAGAAGTTTTTTTTTTAACCTGAAAAATAGACGCGAACAACTTCATTCCAGGCTCGTTTTGATGACGTCTCAAGACCGTTGAAATCCAAGACGGCCTCGAATGATGTTGAAGGCCCCACGACTTCTCAGTCAGCGAGTCATCCGGCCGTCACTTTCACGAATCCAAGCTTCAAGAGGGACGTCAATCTCCACTTGGTCAATTTGACAAATGCTGCCGCTTCTCTGACCGATAAGTTTCCATTCTCGATGAAGACGACGACGACGATGACAACACCCGGTGATAAGCTAATCACCTTACCGACCACTCAAGCTGTCATTTCGCCTTCGACATTCGAGAAACTACTGAACGAAGTGAGGGAAGAAGAGAGCCAGAGAGAGCGGTCTTGGTCTTGCAATCCTCTCGAGCTGACAGATCCCTGTGTCGAGGATAGTCGTGTTTTTGTGATCAAGAAGACACAAAGCAGGACTGAAAAGCTCAGCGATTATGATTTCGATCCAGAAGAGGATCCCTTGGAATCGGCCTTCAAGGGGTTCAGCAACCAACTGGCAAGTCTGACCAATGCCGACTGCGTCGAGAAGAAGCCAGTGTCAGTCAGGAGTCTCGAGGATTTTACGTCTGTCTGCGACGAAAATCAGTCGGCTGTCAAAATGCCGAAGACTTTCAAGTTTCCACTCAAAAGTGTCAAGTCGGTGCCTGCGTTCGTCAATCCGTCGTTCCTCTTTGATCGAAATGCTACCTCGTCTCAGAGTTCAGAAGACATAATCAGCCAGAAAGAGCCAAGCGAGCCAGAAAACCCATACAAGCAGTTCCAGAAGTCACATTCCGTCATATTTCCTCACGCTAGTTCGGCATCCGTCGTCACTCCCAACTTCAACTGGAGCTCGCTCAACGACCTTTCAGTTCCATTGGAAAAGGTCTTGGCTGAACTCGATCAAACCCTCAAGCCTTTTGTCTCGAGCTCAGACAAGCTTAAAGCCTCTGATGGTACCTCGCAAGTCGTAGGCTTCATGAAGAGATGTCCAAGTTACAGCAACATTCTCAGTCATCCTCTGCTCGCAGACGATAAAGGACCACCACGTTCTGCCAAAGTCCAACCGGACGCAGACTTGGTGGACATGCAAGCAAGCGTGGATTCGAGTTTTGCAGAAGTGACTGCCACTCTGCAGGAGACTACGTCCGAGTTGGAGACGCTGAAATTTGATTTGGAACATAAAACTGGAGGTATCGGCTGTAAATCTCCTGTTGTAACCATTGATGGGGAAAATATATCGGATGATTTGATGGGAGTAACCTCTGACAACCCGGATGACCATAAAGACGAGGCGGACAAAGTAATTCAATGCAAAGATAAACAAAATGAAATTGACAAAAAAAATGAAAATGAAGTCAATCTCGTAACTAAAGACGCGAAAGGAGAAAATGCGGTGATCGATGAAGAAAAGGTACAAAATCCAGACAGCAAAGAGCCGAAATCTTCGGAAAATGTCAACCTAATGAACCCAGCGCAAATCGATGACGGACGAAAGAGGAAGGTTTCAAATGGTTCTCATCTTTTGACACAAAACATGGAAGAAAGTTCGCTTGAAATTAGAGCGAGCAAATCGAAAGGCGAAATCATGAGACTTCTTTCCATGAGCAGATACAGGGACATGTCACCGGAACCAATTTATTTGGAGGGACTCAAGTCGCCGTGTTTGATGGAGCCGGAGTTGGATGAACTCCACTTCTTGAGCGACGAAGAACTGCGTGAAATTGATCTCGACGAAGACATCCCTCCAAAGCATCTCTTCCAGTTTTCAAAAAAACCGCAAGGAAAAAACGAAACGAAGTTTTCTTCAAAGGAAGACTATTTCAAATTTCCAAACACTGACAGTCTTCTGCGTGCTGAGACGTTCGATAAAAATTCCAATTACAAACACCGTTTCGAAGAAAATAAGAGCGAGGTTTCTGACGTCAAGATTTCTGTGGTGAGCGACAAAGGTTCGAGTCAGACGACACGTAGAAAGTTGCCTCCATTGCCGGGCTTGGAAAAGTTTTCAGCTGGTTTCAGCAAACATTTCGATGATGACGACGACGACGACGACGACGAGGGGAGCTACGAAAGAAATTGCGAATCCAAATCAGTCAAACAAACGTCGAGAAGCCTCGATTTGAAAGAAAGAAGCAGCACCGCGAACCAAACTCTGTCCCTGGACGAAACCAAACTCAGTCACTTCTCGTCGAACGAGCAGGAGACAAAAGCGGAAATTATGAACGACAAGGTTGCTTTTCCAGAAGCATTGCTGGAAAGATTTTTGGATCTGAAAAATTCCTTGTTCGGAGCCGCAGAAAAGCATGTTTCATTTGACAAGCCCCATTTGCAAAGGAGGCATTCATCCATGTGGAAAGAGACGAGACGCAAGTACAACTCGGTGGACGAGAACAGATTCCTCCAAAGGAGCGATTCTGTTAATTGCAAGTCAGCTTGGTCCGTGAGGTCGTTTTCACTCGATTTGCCAGAATCTGATGATGAAATGACTCAGCCACTGACGAGGCAAACTTCTGGAGGCACGCCAAGACGATCGACCAACGACCCAGTCACCTATTTGGATTCGTGCCAAGGAACGAGGAGGATTCCGACGACGCGTCTAAAAATGAATTAGATAAAAATTACTGTAAGAAACTGATGATAAAAAGCGAAGAGGCCTCGTACGTGAGTCGAAAAGAGCTTAAAAGCGAAGCAACAGACGAGCCGCAGTTGACGAAAAACGTCGATCAGGAGCCATGCAAAGTTGAGGCCGGTGACTCAAAACCTTGGCAACGTCTGTCGAGAGAAGGCAGCGATGACAAGGAAACTGTGGACATTTTCGGATTAAAAATCCCATGCTCAAAGCACTACCTACACCAACGCGTGAAGGACGAGATAAAAATTGTCACGGCCACTAAGAGATTGAGAATCGACGAGGCCGAAGAAATACGAATGATGGAGGCCGAAATGGCCGTTAGAGAAAAATTGAGGAAAGCCAGAGCCCAGGAGTCTAGCAAAGCAACTCCCAAGGCCGCTAACCTTGAGGATACCTTGGTCGCTCCTTACCAAAAAGCCGAATCGTGGAGTCATCTGAAGAAATCTTCGCCAACAAGTAGTTTCTCTCAGGACTTGATGAATGTCTTGAACGACATAACTGAACTGCCTCTTTTGTCGGAGAGAAAGCAGTCCTTGATCTCCTCTGTATCCTCGCTTACGAGCAGTTCTCAGTCTGTCGACGGCGTTGATAGCCACAACTACATCGACGTCGGACCGAGCGAATACGATTTCTACGGATACTACGACGTGCCCCAGAGGAACTCTAGGTCTCGATCTTCGACCAGTTGCTACAGTGACAGCTATGCGGCTATTAGAGCAAGAAAGGACACATTCGAGACCCGCTCCTCTCAGCTCATCTACGCAGCTGATGACGAAGAGGCCATCATGGAGAGCGGAGTGGATTTCCTAACCTTCGGACAGCATCAGTCCTCGTACTCTTTGCCAGGCAGCAGATCGACCTCCATGTCTCGCTCGATAAATTCTGGAATCAACGAGGAAAGTTACTACAACAACTTCGACTACTACAACAAATACGATCCCGATTACGATTACATCGTCCGTCTTCAAAAAGAGGAACAACTGAAGCAAGAAAAACTGACCAAACTTCGTATAGAAATTGAAAAGCGTAAGAAACACCTCCAAGAAATCATGCCGAGATCGCACATGGCTGAGAGTTGGCAGGGATCAAACCAGTATCACTTCCCTCCCAGGCCTTACTACGGCATGGACATGGGCTGGGTGGTTGCCGATAATTACGGCAATACAATGCCCTACGAGCTGGAAGAATGTCCTGGAATAATAAAGCCGATCGATTACCAGATTAAGTCCCAAGCTTCGAGACAAAGAATGAACGATTACAGAGAAATGCCCAACGAACGCTATTATGATTATCACCAGAATTATGGACCATATTACGACCACCAGAGAAACGAAGGGGATCAGAGTGAGGTGAGGGTTGAGGATCAGCTTATGAACAGCAGACGCACCCCTGTTGATTTGAGTGAAATACTGGGAATGAGCAGTGAGCAGACTGCCAGGGAGAAGTTAAACAACCAAATCTTAAAATCGAGAAGTCCCGCAAAATCCCCCAGCCAGCTAGCTCAGGATCAGAATAAGAAATCCTTCAATGGTAAAGCCGTCCAGTCCAGAATGTACCATAGGCAGGTACATCAGCACCTTCACCACCCTTCCATGCACGGCAATGGAAGAAAGGCGGAACATTTAACAGCTGACACTTCTGACTCTGAAGAATCTCTCCTCCAGTATTGCCCCGTGACTTGCGGAAGCAGCAGGGACTCCGGGGTGAGCAGTGGAGAAGTGGTAGGGGAGATGTTCGAGAGGTCAGATCCCCTGACGACAAGGTCATTGTCTGGAGACCTTCTGAGCATCCAAACAACCCCGCCACCTCACTATGCAACAGGTTCTCGTAAAAGAGGTGGAAGTACGTGCAGAATGGGCTCGAACGTTTTGGTGGACAGGCGATTGATCAGGCAGACCAACTCAGTGGCGGTGCTCAAGAACCCGAACAACGGAGCAGCCGCGGGAGAACTTCAAGTCAAGGCAGACGAATCAAAGAAGCGCTTCTTCAGTTCAGTCACTCCAACCTGTCAGTTCCAGAATGATCCTCACCATGAGAAAAGTTAATATTATAAGTTAATATTATTACTATTACGATGATTTGTTCGTACTTCAATATCTTATGCGTGACTTAATATTAATGGCGATAATAAATAAATAAATAACAACAAAAACAACAATAATAATTATAATAATAATAATAATAATAATAATTGACTTTTAAATTCTCGACTCAACTTTCAGCTAGCTACCAGGAGCAGAGTGACTACAGCCTCGGCAGTTATTCCGTAGACGAGGATGGTGCTCAGTCAAGCGGAAAGGCGGAGATGCAGTACTCCACACCTGACAAGGTGCTATTGTACAGAGTTATCCTCTTATATCTTTTTTGAACTTAAATTTAAAACCTGACCACGGGTTTATAAGTTCGGGGGGGAAATTCATTTGTAAGTTAGGATAGGGGGGGGGTACTCGAAATGGTGCCTGGGTTGGAAAAAGTTCGGCCTGAGAGAAAGGGTGAGAGCATGCGTAATGACCTGATAATTCATTCCTGCGTCATCCTTCCACTTTAAACAATTTTCCAGTCCATTTCCATGATCGATGGAAAGTAGAGTCCACCACGTTCCCCGTGAAGAATGGACTGTGGAATTAAAGGAATGAAATCGAATTTATCATCCCGTTGGAAAACATTTTCCATTATTAATCAACAAAATACCAAATGGAAGTTTTCTTCTTGAGTTTGTATCCCTCGTGTTTTGTTTGTATCTTGCCTGTATTTTGTTTGGTCCTTTCGTCAAACTTTCTTGCAGTCAGCGGGTCTGAATATTCCATGCTGATCTGATTATTTCCATCTTTTCCATGAATCAGAGAAGCAAAAGATCGACAAGTAATTTCAAAGTAACCTGAACAGGAAATTGTATTTCCTGAGATGAATGAAGTTTTCACGTTCACTTACTCACTCACTCACTCACTCACTCACTCACTCACTCACTCACTCACTCACTCACTCACTCACTCACTCACTCACTCACTCACTCACTCACTTACTCACCGATCTCGAGCGATCTTGAAGGTTTAGGAAATTGTGGAGCCCATCTTAGCTGTTCAAAAGTCAAATTTTAAAACACGAGGTT
>MPNW01000500.1:55230-74395 GCA_011800805.1 Hirudo medicinalis
AATAATAATAATAATAATAATAATAATAATAATAATAATAATAATAATAATAATAATAATAATAATAATAATAATAATAATAATAACAATAATAACAACAGCAATAATAATAATGTAATAATAATATTATTATTAATTACACTAATTAATGTTTCTTAATATTAACTTCAATTTTATTTGCATTTAAGGCAATGTGCAGTGTAGACTAATGTAACATAACAACAACATAATGTAACGCAACTGCGATGACAATTTATTAATGCATGAACATCGTGAATATCAAAACAGCTTATTTTGATAAATCTGTTAACCTATCCTGCTCCGCTTAGGAATGCAGGAAAACCAGTCTTGGAGAGATTCAGGTTCGTCTTCATCGATAAAAAGTTTTTAGAAAATCTTCAGTGAAATTTGAATTTTTTCATAATTTTTCAATTTAATTCGCTGATAAGTGAATTTTTTTTTCAAATGCAAATCGCTCCTTGTAAACATCGAGGCGTTGCACGTCATTAATTCCAATGTCAAGATGGGAGGTCATGAATATTTAATGAGCTACGTCAGAATGACAAATGATTGTAATATTGCGACAGGCTAACGAATGTTTTATTAGTAACTTCAGCCTAGCGTTTATGAATAATTTGAATATTAATATGGGAAGGCCATGAATATTTAGTTATGAACCTTCCAGCTTCAGCTGAGCTACGACGATTTCGACGGGACCCTCAACGTCCACGTGATCCAGGCAAGGAACCTTCTGCCGAAGATCAAAATTGGTTACTCGGATCCACTCGTCAAGGTCTTCCTACTCCCTTATGCCAGGTGGATGTTGTTGTGGGTCGTAGTTGGATAGGTATGGATGGGGACGAATGAATATAGATAGTTATTGATAGATATGGGTACCTGTTAATATTAATCCAATAACAGCAGCACAGAAAACAAACGCAAAACAAAATGCGTACCTCGAACCCTGCACCCAGAATGGCACCAGACCCTGATCTTCATGCACATCAGGAGAGAGGACTTGCCAAAGAAGACGCTGGAAGTGTCAGTGTGGGATCATGATCATTTCCTTCCGGATCAACTCCTTGGGGAAGTTTTACTGGATTTGTCAGGTTGCTTTTTTTTAATTTGGTGTAAGCTTTTAAGTTATTTCCGATGAATCTATGAATAGTTAATTGCTTATTACAATAACCAGAGCCACCGACAGAAATTTCGGGCCCCTAGGCACAGCGGCCACGGGCCCCAAAGTTATGTCAGTTTGATAATGGAGAAGCAAAAAAAGTCTTGATTGTAAAAATTTTAGTTTTAAAACTCAGGCGGGCCCCAAAAAATTTCCTGGTCCCTGTGCACTTTCTCCCCGGGCCTCTCTCGGCGGTCCCGATAATATTATTTATAATATAATAGTAACACTTATTATGATATTTGTTATTGGCACTTTTACAACTAGTTAAAACTCTTGTTCCTTTTCAAAACTATTGTTATTTTGCGAAAAATACATATATTAAGGCATGATTACTATTTGGCAATTGGTCGAGATATTCCAAACGGTAGTATACTTATGAATCAGCTTTCGACCTTTGGTTGGTGGTTTCCAATGATTCAATGAAACATACATAAACTCAGACATCTCCTATTTGGACAACCGACCTCACTGGTATTCTCTGATGGAGGACTGTGACAACAGGTACGGAAGAAGACCAAGGACCAGTACTGCCTCTTCTTCTTCTGAAAGTGGTGGAGACACTTCCAGTTCAGGCGAAGCTGACAACAAACACCTGGAAGAGAGAAGAGACAAAAAGAAGTCGATTCAGTTGGTGTCAGACTGGTCCATCAGGATTCCATAATTTTTCCACATTAAACAATATTTATATCAAACCTAAGATATTAACCAAATAAGCAACAACAACACTCGAATACCCTGACATCCATTATTATTATTCCATCCATTAAATCCATTATTCCGCAAAAATAAATCACAACACACAAGAATAACAACTACCACTTCATAACAATGTCTCAGAAAGGACTCCGGTGCAATCAACTCCGCATCCAGTGGCACCAAGAAAAGAAGTCACAAGTCAAGGAGGGCAGACAACGAAGGACACTCGGAATGCCAACAACACGTCGAACCTGAAGTCTTCAAGAAGGAAACTGATCCCAAACGAAGAGGTTGGATTGGGTTTATGTAAAGTTTGATAGTACCGATTGAAATGGAAAATGATTGAAATCATTTCATTTGATTGAGACCAATTTGTGTCTTGGTTTATTTCTTTTTATTTACATATTTATTAATCCGGTCGAAGGACTATTCTTGAGCCTCTAATACGTTCATACGATATACGATCATACGATATACGATCATACGATAGCCTCAGCAAAAAACGGAAGAGAAACAAACCCACATCGAGCGAGAAAAGGAAAAAAAACAATGTTGACAGAACATTAGTCGACAATTGTTAGGAAATTTGTTAAATCGGTGTCGAATAATAATGATTTAAATCGAGAAAAAGTGTCGACAGATACCACCTCCTCTGGTAGGGAGTTGCAGATGGCAACAACTCTGTTCAAAAAAACATTTTTAGTAACATTAGTCGAGCACTTCCTCGCGCGCAATTTTAAACGATGTGCTGTTGCAAGTGGAAAATTGTGCAAAACTTAAATTTAATTAAACAAATAAATAATATATAGAAATTGACGTAGAACTTGATTGATATGGAAACTCATTGGAGAGGAACTTGAATGAAGTTAAGGTTTTCACATCGATGTTAGTTCTTCCTTCTTCAAGCGCCCCTGACGCTCACGCTTATGGCGCTATATAAATAAACTTACTACTACTACTTCCTATTTCTCCAGTTTGTGAAGACAAAGATGAAAAGATCGAAACCTGGTCACCTGAGAAAATTGAAACTGAAAGTGAGCCGCCCCAGGCCAGGACCAAAGACACTCATATAACATGGGTAACAAGTTTGATGAGATAATTTATTCAATATTCCACCAAGCCGCTACCACAAATTTAAATAATAAGAAATTGAATTAACTCATAAATAAATATTAAAAAAATTATAATTTATTAAATATTAAATATTATAAAATTTATAATTTAATAAATATTACAAAATTTATAATATATCAAGACCGACAAGAGCGACAGCAGGATAAATACGATTGTTTTTGAGAAAAAATCCCACGATGGCGTTCAAAGTGAGTCAGTTATTCTCGTCGTCCATATTTTCTTCAGTTTCATTTCTTCAATTCGTCGTGAAAACCCATCCGTTGTACGTCTTTAGTTCGACAGCCATTGTGTTTCGGTCATTAATTAATGAAACATTCCGCATTTAATAGTTCTCAGTAAGACCTCTTTTTGTCGTGCATATTAATTGCCTTATTAATTATTAAAGGTCCATTGTTGTACGTTGTTATTTACCATTGATATCTCGTTAATTAGACATTGTTAATAGATGATTATAATTAATCGATGACATGTTTATGTTGACTTTGAGAATGCAACAATCAGCATTTTGTGGGGTACGTCCGAAGAACTTTCAACGTCATGTGGTCTTCCATGGCCTGTTGCTCGAGATCGGACTCGGTCTTGAAAAGAAAGGTTTTTCCTACCAATTTTTGCTAATTTGTTTTCATTTCATTTGATATTGTCTGCAATTTATTGCGCTTTTGTTCGATAAATTAAAGACAATTATTGCTTAATACAACATGAATTGAAGACAATCACATTATTTTTAAGTGGCTTATTGGAATTGAAGAAGTGCTATAATGTTATATTTAGCGGACTTGAATTGCTTGGGATGATTTTCAAATATTTGAACAATCCATTGCTATTCATATCGCTGATTTTGTGGTGGAGAGAGTACATTATTGTCAGCACAGATTACAAATTATTTTTATTGTTGGCATTATTACTTATAATTGTATATTTATTATTATTATTATTATTATTATTATTTGTTTTTATTATTTGTGTTTGTATTTTGTTTTTATTATTTTGTTTTTATTATTTGTATTTGTATTTGTTTTTATTATTTTGTATTTGTATTTTGTTTTTTATTATTTTGTATTTGTATTTTGTTTTTATTATTTGTATTGTATTTTGTTTTTATTATTTGTATTGTATTTGTTTTANATTGTTATTTTTTATTAATGTTATTATTAGTGTATTATTATTGTTATTATTATTATTATTATTATTATTATTATTATTATTATTTATTATTATTATTATTATTATTATTATTATTATTATTATTATTATTATTATTATTATTATTTAACTACCTCTTCTTATTGACCAATTAGAAATGAACGTCGCATGTAGGTGACTAAGGATGTTTTCATCGTTGACTCACAAGGTCAAAAGTTCAAAGTTCCCCAGGGGAAATCATGGTGTAACACGCACGCTTCATATTTCATTCAGAAAAATTCAATCAATCCGCATAGCATTGCATGACGTCATAAATTAAAAATTGTTTCGTGAATTTATCTCATTGTCTTCCCATGCACTTGATTTTAAAAACTAATATTCGTTAAAATTGGGGAAATTGAATTATTTTTTAGTCAATTTTTCACAAAAAAATGAATTTTACTGCTAATGGAAATTTCAAAGTTTAATGAAGTCAAGAATTCGAAGTGTTATGAAAGAAATTTATGGATTTTAAATATTTTTCTTATGTGCTAAAGCGGTTAATAATATTATGTTGGATTTGCAAATGTAAATGTACTTCATTTATGTAGCGCCATATGCATAGCGTCCGAGGCGCTTTTTGTTGGCCATTTATATAGCGCTCCTTCCCAAGGGCGATTGTTGCCATTACCGCCATGTGCTGGAACGCAGCCCATTCCGCCAACATGTTTAGCATTATTCTTAATAATAATTAAATAAATTATAATTTGCAGCAATATTCGAGCTACAGAAACGAGCCACAAGAAAACGAGGTCCTTGTTTGACAGAGAAAGAAGGCAGACTTGCAAAAGGGAACTTTGATTGGGCTTTATTTAATTCGTTAAGCGTCACATTCATTATTCTCTGTCTACTATTACTTATTACTATTATTTATTTTCTATTTATGTAATCGTCGATTATTATTATTATTGTTGTTGTTGTTGTCACTATTATTATCATAATCATTGTTAGCTAACTGCTTACCTTTTGCCTGGTTTTCTGGAGCTGGTTCATGTAAATTTACAAATGCCTATCAACGCGTAAACACGTGGACTTTTATAAGACAATCTTTTATTTTTTTTCGTATTTAATTTCCTTCTCGACCTCCTTTTTTTCTGAGACTAATTATTTGTATAGAACCTCCTTTCATTTCAAGAAGCTGTGATTTCATGTAGCTCTGTTTGTGCTGTCCACTTTCCTTAGAATTATCTTCAAACACATCCATTAGTCACATTCTTCGTAATATGCTCTGCATTGCCACGTGGCTGTCTAATCCAATAGTACCAAAGAATATTGTCCATTTGTTGTGATAAGAGAACATTCATAAGATCATCCCGGCTTTAGTTATGTGTTTAACTGATAGAAATAGGGCTTTTCCTGTGCGATGTGTGTTAGGATGAAAGTAACAACTCTAGAAGTTACTGAGTTCTTAAAAAAACTTTACAAAAACCCTGTCTAATTAAGCTCACTTTATCGGATGATTGTAGCTTTCCCGGCGACAGCTCTCAACTTTGACCTTCTACAAACAGCAAACGTGCACATAACCCGGCTCACATTCTTGACATTTAGGCATAGGCTATCATTCTTAACCGTTGTAAATAAAGCATAATGGATATGTTTGTCCGCATCGAACGATCAACAGCTCCGGGATTTTTATAAACTAAGAAATTACAGAGATGTCAAGTCGGTAATTAGGTAACCAGGACTGGTCACACAAAAGCACCGGCAGTTTTCAGTTGGTTGTGGTGCTAAGTTGCAACCACATGAAATAGAATATAAATAATCATTCAGAAATGTGCATCCACGCAGCCTCTCGTCGTCCTTTCTTATTTGTTCTACACCAAACCACGCTACCTCCATCCCAACCAATAGTTTTAATGCAAGATCTCACTCAAACAGACCGTATAGACTGTAGTGAAAGTAACTCTACATGCTGCACGATTTGAAGGCCTGGAAGCTCGACTGCACCTCACAAGCAGTTCATTTCATTTCAAGTTCATTTGGGAGGCGGAATGCTGATCCTTCACATCAGTCGCGACATTGTTACTTGTATCATTCAAGCCTTTAATGGTAAATTCAAAGTTGCCGAAAGCATGCAATGCGTCCAATGAAGGTTGGAAAGTCATGGGACTTGGTGATCGGCATGCAGTGACCCACAACCACAACCACAAGGAATACTCAAACTACACAACATTCCAGCAAATTAAATATCCTCTGCAAAGATCTACATTTCAATTCAACAGGGTTAGCGAGATGCAATCTAAAGATTCATAGCAGACAAACCAGATTATCGCTTAGCGGGCAGATCGACGAATGTTTCTCGTTCTGATGCAAAATTCTCCTATAACATTAGTTTAGCAAAACATCGAAAACAAGAATGTAAAATAATCCACCAGCAAGCAATTAGGCCTAAAGAATTCCTCGCAAGGTCACTCCCGACTGGTCCAACGAGTAGAAACGCGACACGTCCGGAACTTTTAAAAGACAAACACAAACGTGACAACTGCAACGCTACAACAAAAAAATGTTGGGATGTTCAGTCAGAACAGCCAATGATTTTGAACAAGATGAGGTTCTCCTGGTAACGAAATCTTCACGAAAGAAACGCTCAGAAGTTGATCGGCTTCCCGCAGTATGCTGCCAAATGAGCTTCTCTGAGGGCCTCGGCCACAGTCTGCAAGGACATGGACTCGGTGTCAGCTCGGTGGCAATGCACATTATTATTATTATATATATATGGAGCTACTGCATATTGAAAGCTGTTACATTTCCATTGATATCACAACAAATTGAAAGAACTCCCTAATCATAACTAATCAAAATGTCTGCTCACTGGATGTGCATGGCAGACCCTGGCAACATCTTCGCAAGAGGCTCCGTACTCCATGGCTAACACAGCCTCATTTATTAACTCTCCTGCCACCTGTTGAGGATAATAAACATTCCATCATTCGATAAATGACATAACATCATCATCATCATCATCATCATCATCACAATTGTGGATGTATTGTATCAACCATATTAGTCAATAACAGAAACCGCAAATGATGTCAGATAGAGAAATATAATAATAATAATAATACTAATAATATTTTATTAAGTAATGGTATCATTATCAGCAAGTGCTAACAGAGGAGATGATGTGAACTCCAAGGATCCTGTCGGTCTCTTGGTCTCCAAGAACCTTGACGAACCCATCAGTGTCCATGTTGCACTTCGACCTGCTGTTTGCCGTCATGGGGAACTTACCAACCTTGTACTTGATGCCCTGCAACAATCAAGTTCGGCGTTCATTAACCGTGCCTTCCTGAGAACTGTTTATTGCGGCAACAACCGCAGTCTCCTTCGGCCAAAGAACGACAAGGCACTCACGGCTTCCTTGAGTTGCTCTTCGCTCTTTCCAACCCAGGCGACCTCCGGATGGGTATACACGACGGACGGAACGGTGTTGTAGTCGATGTGACCCGATCCACCCGCTATGCCCTCGACGCAGATGACTCCTGTCGGGAATTTAAACGCTCGTCGTAAAATGACAAGTTACTTGGATGCCACGAGAATGCAGTTGTAATTCCGAACGACAGTTCTCAAGGCATCAAGGTTCAAACAAACGGAGATGAGCAACAAACCTTCGTCTTCAGCCTTGTGAGCCAACATCGGTCCCTCGATGACATCCCCGATGGCAAAAATGCTGTTAAAGCAAGCACCAGAGTTGAAATTAAAATCCTTGTGATGAAAAAGCACAATAGAAATAATTTTGAAACATTAACAAAACAACAAATAGCCTACACATTATTATTAACCTATGCATTTATTCTGCCTCAGAACTTCTAAGAGATTCATGTTTTCCCAAGTCATGAAATTTATGAACTTTGAATGACATAAAAATGAAAACATACTTGGGAACAGATGTCTGGAATTTCTTGTTGACAGGGACTCTTCCCTTGTTGTCGAGTGCAATGTTGACGTTCTCCAGGCCAAGTCCGGCAGTGTAAGGTCTTCTTCCGATGCAAATCAGCAAGACGTCGCATTCGAACTGCATTCAACATTTAGTTCAACTTATTCCATAGCAATGGATTAACCCACTCATAGCAAATATATTCTCACAGCTAAGGGGCACTAGCAATACTTGTGTAGATAATACCCCCCCAAACACTAAATTATCTTCAAAAAAAGCATCATTCAAACCTGTGTCTTCTTATTCTTCTTCATATCCTCGGCTTCCACTTTGATGGCTCCGCCCTCTCTTGTTGCATTCAAGACCTTTGTGTCCAGTTGGAACTTGAGACCCTGCTTAGTCAGTGACCTCTGGATGTGTTTAGCAACCTCCATGTCTATTCCCCAACCACCGATGTTACCGAGGAATTCAATGAGGGTCACCTGGGAACCCAGCCTCGACCACACTGAACCCTGGACGAGAAAAAAAATCAAATTTGGATTTTAGCGGATTGAAAACCACAAATATAAGTTATATTATCCATGCTGTTAATTATCATGAAGAACTCATGCAAGACACTCTTAAATGACATCAACTATTATTACAAATTATCAGTTATTAATATTACTATTACAGATAATATTACAACAAACTAACGAATTAATAATATTCACCAATTCAACTCCGATGACTCCAGCTCCGATGACGACCATCCTTTCGGGAACCTTCGAGAGGCTCAGAGCGCCGGTCGAGGAAACAATCGTCTGCTCGTCAATCTAAGCAGAAATAAATAGCATGTTAATAATTCATCTGACCAGTTAGAATTCACAAAAAACATTTTTATACAAGATTTGAATTCAAAGTTCATGAATTAAACTCAAAGTGCTTTCATTTTGCAAGGAAGGATGATCAAGAGGGAGCACTTTAGAAAAATTCTCAGCAAAATTTCAGGACATCCATAGAGTGCAAGTCGGCTCGTACGGTCGTGACGATAAAGGCAACAGTTGTGCCGGGTCGCGTTTGCAAGTCAGCTACCTTTGCCAAGTGTGCCCTTGTGAACGGACACCGTTTAAATGGTCGACAAAAGCACCTCCGATGCCAAGCATAAGGCACCACGCGAACAGAACCCTATCGGCATCCCCTACCTCGACACCAGGGAATGGCATGACGTCCGACCCGGTGGCAATGAGGATGTTCTTGGTGGGAACGGTTTCTTTGCTGCCGTCGTTCTTCGTCACGGTCACCTCGTTCGTGCCCGTTATCGTTCCGAGACCTTCGATGTGACGCACCTGAAAGACACGAGACACTTTCTGGCGTCAATGTCGGACGTACGTCGAGCACAATTGGCGAACCATCGAAATATTTATAACGAGCGACCTTGTTTTGCTTGAAGAGGTGAGCTATTCCACCTGTAAGTGCCTTCACTGCTGCAGACTTCTGACTCATCAACTGGACCAGGTTGAGATTCAAGTTGCTAACTGCACGAGAAAACGTGGTTCAATTAAGATGAAGCGTACCAATAAATTATGTCCAATTTTATCAAATATGAAATTTCATTATGCGATTTCAAAATGCCATTCACAAGATCTCACATTCAATTCCCCTGCTTGCAAAGTCATTGTGCTTGGCCATGTGGTAGAAGTGCGAATTGTTGAGCAGAGACTTGGAAGGAATGCAACCGACATTCAGACACGTTCCACCGAGCGTTGGATCTTTTTCCACGCACACGGTCTGAAACGTTTTAATATATATTACAAATATCTCGAGCCATCCCAGCTAAAAATTGATAACATCATTTAATAATCAAGCATTATAGTAGTCGATGAATGTTTCCATCAAATTTAATTAAATCTAGTTAATCTGAATTCAAACAGTTGAATGCAGTCAGGCAGACGGAAATAACTTCACATTAAGATCTCCAAACCTTCATTCCAAGCTGAGCTGCCTTGATGGCTGCAACATAACCACCGGGACCTGACCCAATAACCACCAGATCAGCCTGTTCACCTATAACATGAACAAGTTTGATTATAACCTGCATTTCCCCAAACTGACAAAGCCGTAAGGTTTTTAAGTTTTCCGAAGATGACCACAGAATGAATCTTTTCAAGTCTTACCTGCAGTTGAGTAATTCCTGAAACAAGGGAAACCAGCTGAGGGAAGAAGTAATCTTTGGTAAAAGGTCACATTCTAAAATTAAGTTAATTTATCAGAGATGTTACCACAAATTATTTAGAGTTATGTTCATTAATATTAATGCTTATTAATGAAAATGAGTTTTGTATTGCTCCCTTGAGCCAATGAAAGCACAAACTCTCCAAGATTTGATATTATGTTCTATTATCATGATGTTAGGTAATAGCAGCAATTTTTATTTTATTACAAACTATGGTCCATTAGCATAATTGACATTCAAGCTAATATAAAAATTATTTAATAATCACATAATAATTATTCTTAGGCCGTAACAACCCTTAGAGAATAAATCATATTTTTAAATAGAATATCATATATAAATAACTAATATTATTCCAGATCTGTTTTTTGGCTGCTACCAGTAAAATCTTCTATTTAGCTAACAATATACGTAACAACCAACAAAATTTAGTAACTTATTTATTAACAAATACTTCCTAAAAATAGTACGTGATAAGGCTTCGTAACAGAAATGACCTTCGCCATTATTCGGCTTACAAAAGGAAATAGCAACAAGCTACAAACCTTGCCCATCACACAAGCGCTCCTAAATGACAACATTATGACCTTAAAATTCTTTCAAACTTTAGTAATCACAGTACAAAGCATCAAAAGAACACTCCCAAGCGTGCCTGCTGAAAATTCTATGCGGATAGCCAACGACCAACGTCGGTTCTAGTGGAGATGTAAAGCTCTAAGGCAATCTAAACATATAATAATATGTATTTAATTTTAATTTGGTTTTACATAATTTAATTTATCTTAATAGATAAAAAGTAAAATCTAAAAAATAAATTTCAAATGTAACCAAAATTGTTTTAATTTTACAAACTTCATTATGAAATGTTACACAAATTTTATTATTGAATTTTAGTTTTAAAATGGTTTAATATATCAAATAAACAGACTTTGGTGTTCCATCTTAAAGTTCTGTGCTACGACCAGATCCCATAACTCATTTTCCGGTCACGTTGCAGTTAACTACGTTAGGGTTAGTTAGTTAGTTAGTCTTGGATAGCGCTGTATGCTCGACAAAACAATGTTCTCAGTTTGCATAGTTGTGTGCCCACATGATGCATACGACCAATTCTCGTTGGCTAAAATTTCATTATCGCTCTGATTTTTAGGTAATCATCAGATATGAAATCCTTTGGAGATCTCACCGCTGAATCAGGCTTGAAGGCCCTCAACGCTTTTTTGGAGGACAAATCATATGTGGAAGGGTACTGCTAAAATTTTGATTGGTATATGTTGAAGGTTGCAATTAATTGTGCTTTTCATCCCATCAACGCCAGATATCAGCCAAGCCAGTCCGATGTTGCAGTTTTCGAAGCTCTGATCACCGCTCCCGTTGCTCAATACCTTCACTGTCTTCGTTGGTACAACCACATCAAGTCATATGGAGATGCCATGAAGGAGTATGCCTACAAATGTTTTTATAGACTGTTTTCCTTACATAATTTGATGTTCATTTTCTTTTTAAAGCTTCCCTGGTGAGAAGCCCAAGATTGAAGCTGCAGTTGAAAGCAAAAAGGATGAGAAGGATGAGGATGACATTGACTTGTTTGGATCAGATGATGAGGATGATGCTGAAGCTGAAAGGGTCAAGCAGGAGCGTCTTGCTGCTTATGAAGCAAAGAAATCCAAGAGTTGGTGATATCTGAATTCTGTGCAGAGAATAAATGAAAGATAAGTTATTAATAATGATCATGTTCCAGAGCCTACACTTGTTGCCAAGAGCAACATCATTCTTGATGTTAAGCCATGGATGATGAGACCGATATGGCCAAGTTGGAGGAGTGCGTCCGTTCGGTCGAGTGCGATGGTCTTTTGTGGGGAGCTTGTGAGTATTTAGGTTTCTTGGAATCATTTTTTAATAATTTGAAACTGATGTCCCTTATTTTGTTTTAGCTAAATTGGTGCCTCTTGCCTATGGTATTAAAAAGCTGCAGATCACCTGTGTCGTCGAAGATGATAAGGTTAATATAAAGTGACGTGCTTTGGCTTTGTTCCACTCTTGCTGACAATGTGTTTTTTCCAGGTTGGAACTGACTTTTTGGAGGAAGAAATCACCAAGTTCGAAGACTTCATTCAGTCTGTCGACATTGCAGCATTCAACAAAATCTAATTGCATGGAACAATTTTACTTAAACGTTTTTCTTGAATACAATAATAAAGGAATTTAGCCCATAGCGTTTAGAAATTGATAAATGTCTTGTTGGGTGCATGCTTTCGAGTCGCCGAAAATGGTTAAAATCATACTAATTTTAATCCGGTCATTTCTGCAAAAATGGATCCAAGAAATTGGAATCTGGAATTATTTTATTAATTTGAACTTTATGAAGAGTTAGAAAATTTTTGGATTCTTGAAGTCGTGTAACTTTAAGTTAGTGTACCCTAGAATCTTTGTTTATCAATGTTCAAACTTGGGTTTTCCAAAGTGAATTTCTTATTTGTTGCAATGGACTCACGTAGGATCATTACTGCAATGGACTCACGCAGGATCATTACTGCGAAACGTCAATCACAAAGAAATTACCAATGGACTTTCTCTGGTGCAGATATCATTTCGCTGGACGATGATCCTAAGGTGCAAAAGGCTATTATGTTTTGCGGTCACATCATCAGTAAGTTGCTAATTTGCCGAAGTTTTAAAAATAAATGTTATCTCCTCGAAATTGGGAAACTAATTTGTGACAGTGTCAGAATGTCAACGCTTGTTTACAAATATTTTTTATGTTAATTATAGGTCCTGAATCAATGAAGAACTACTGCTCTGCTGAAATCAAGAAAGGAAATACAATCATTAAATGCCCCGCCTTTGGTTGTGTCACGACATGGCCATTTTCTTTGTGTAAATCTGTGATGAAATTAGCAACGACAGCTAATGAGGAGCGTGAAATGGATGAGCAAATGAACAAAAATTTTATTTTTGGCCTTACAAATGTGGAGCCTTGTCCTGTATGCCATTGCTTTCTAGAGAAACCAAAAGATATTACATCTGATCAGGTGAGCTGTCCCTGGTGTGAGGTAGAGGGAAAGAGCCATATTTTTTGTTGGTCTTGTAAGATGCCTTGGATCTCTTATTCAATGAAGGATTGTGGCAATTCAAATTGTGACAGGGGAGCTAGGAAGCTGATGATCTTAGCCAACTGTCCTGAGAAGTTGATCCAGAAGAGATCTACTCCATCTGTTCGAGGATGTCCTACTTGTGGATTGTTGATAGAGTATATAGAGTATTGTACCCAAATGCACTGTCCAGATTGTAAAGGATATTTTTGCTTCTATTGCCTCAGATCTGCTAAAACCAAGAAGGAACTCGTATGCAAACCATATGAATCCAACTGTTACATAGCAGCTAGACAGACAACCTTGCCTAATTTGTGACATTTGGTGTACTTTATGCAATTGGCAGTTTGTTAATTAAACTAATTTAAATAAAATGTGGTAAACAGTGGATGTCGCTTATTGTGAATTAGTAAGTTGCTTTGGCTTGATTTAGCAACAGTTTTGATTCTTACGTTCGAATGGAAGATGAAGAGATGAGACCCGCAAAAAGCTACACGTTAAAAGCTGAGCTCCGTTTTTTATCTCACTTTAGCTGGAGCTTTTTTGACGCTCAGTGCTGCGTTCATTGTCCTAGCAATCGATCTGGCTCCTTGCGCCAATTGCTTCTTAAGCTGCGCTGTGCGGTCGTTCGCCTCTTTAAGGCGGAGGTGAATCTGACCGAGAACACTTTCGGACTAAATTCGCTGCTTGCTCCGCTATACAAATATCACGTTTAAGCGAAATTAATTTCTTAGCTCTAGATGCAAAAGCATCAGCTTTCGTCGCAAATGTTGCATCAACACGTACAACAGTTGCCTCCGGCCTGCGGTGCGAGACAGCTCAGCAAATTGAAGAGGTTTATGACGACGATCCAACAATTTGCCACAGATGTCTCTCCCCAAACCGGCGATCACGTGCGACATCTGTGTCTGGCTTTAGTGGTGAGAATTTTCTTTCGAAGAATTTCAAAGCTGAACGAAATTTTTATTCTTGTCATTTAAGAATTCTCACATCTCGGTCGAAGAATTCCATGCCAAAGTCCAACAGGCCATAAACCTTCCAATGAGGCCTTTCATCATTCCATTCGTCAAGGTGGGTCACTAATCAATTGAGCATTTCCAAAAACATTCATTTAAATCTCGTTTATCGAATAATTTTGCGCTCAATTCGAATTAATTTATCAATTTGTTTGAAGATGCATCATTCTTTCAGACAAACCTGCCACTTCTGCAAAGGGAACTCATGCACTGCTCCCAAGTGGCCAGGCAGTTTCCTCACTTATACTTCATATACGAAGGAAAGAATTGCCAAAGTAAGTTATTGGTTGATAAGAAATATGGTTTCTTTTTATTTCGTTGCAAGGCCCAATAACACCGGGGAAAAGACTCCATTTGGACTGGCTCTAGGAATAACAATGTCGACGTCGTTCTAATTCTGATGATTTTGTTTGTCATTCGTAATCGTATTTTGTCGCTCATGTTGTTCGGGAAATAAACAATTGAAGTCCAAACTTAATTAACAATGATGCTTTAAAGTTTATTGTTATTATTGTACCAAATAATACCCCTTTATTACAAATACATTTATTATTTATAAATTTATTACAGCCGTAAATAGCAACCTTGAAGTACATTTGGACTCTGGAGAAAAAGACAGAATATCTCCACAAAAGTAATTCTTCCCTTTCCAATATACTACTGAGAGAATATCCGGCAAAATTTCTTCCAGAGATAATCAGTCTTCCATTCCCAAACGTCAAAAGCCCTCAGACATCTACACCGCCGAAAACGAACCAGGGAATCATTCGACCAACCCAGAAATACGCAGAGCGGAAGACATGGCTTCAGTTAAGACTGTTTTTAAAAACGCTTAGAAGGGATTTGTCTTTAACAATATTATGAGGACTCGCTGGTCATTATCTGACAGTTACATATGACCATAATAACATTAAACTGTTAAGGTGATTTAAAACTTATGATATAATATATTTTACGATATATATCGTAAATACCAGTCCAAAATAGATAGGGAGTACCCAATGTTTGACGATACCTCAAATTACAATACGAAAATTACTCAAATTTTATTATGTTATGTAAATTGTGCTTCGAAAGTTTTACATTGAATTTGGTGAAAGATTATTTTCGAACTTAATAAAAAAATCCCAAAAATGAGTTTTTATCGGCTTCCAAAACAGATAGGAAGGAAACGTGAAAAGTCAATAATAACAACGAAAATTTATTTTTTGACACGAAAAGTTATTTAAGATGAAAATGTACTTCCACTTTTCTCTATATTTAAAAACATCTTTTGTCCATCGACAAAATTAATTTTTTTTACAAAGTCTGATTCCAGGAAATCCTGATGGCATCTTCCAACTCCGATTTAGAATTAAATTGTCTTCCATCTTTGTAGACCAGTCTTGACAACTTACCCCAAGCATTTTCAATTGGATTGAGATTTCAGGAGAACGAGCTGTCCAACTCAAAACGTTTATGTTTCTCTCTTGGAAGAAGGTCCTTGTCAGTTTGGAAGTATGGATTGGAGAGTTATCCTGGTGAAATACCTAATTAGCACCATGCATCCTCTCAGCAAAAGGCTGGAGATTATTTTCCAACACTTTGATATAATCTGCTGATTTTTGCTTTCCTTATAGAAAGGCTAGGTCAGTGAATCCATCATATGAATTCCTGCCCAAATCATGACTGCTCCAGCTCCATGATTTCTGCTATAAAATAACTCCTTCTCTAATCTGAGACCATGCCAATAAAACTTATAACCATCAGGTCCATCTAGATTGAATTTTTTTTCATCAGAAAAAATTATGTTGGTCCAACCTTTTCTTCTTGATAACATTGTTTTGGCCCTCTGAACTAGGGCAATTTTGTGGTGTTCTTGCAGAACTGGAACGTTCAATCTCTTTTCATATTTTAAAATCTTGCTCGCATTTAAGTAATTTATTACTGTATTTTTAGAAACAGTTAAATTTAATTCTGTTCTTAGCTAGTTGGCAGAAAATTTACCCAATTAAACTATTATTAATAAACTAAAAAAGAAAATTTCTTAAATGTATCATGTTTATACACCACAGAAACCTTCTTTGAAGTTCATTTGCACCTTGTTAAATTTTATAGCTCATATGCAAACCCCTTTCTCTCTTTTTTTGACTCCCAAAAACACTTTTTTTTTGTAATTTACGAGTTTTAATTATTCTATGAAGTCCAAATTTTACAAGATGTTTTGTATGTGGCAAAGTGACTTAATGTCCAAATTTGAATAAATTCCATTGTTTGATGTACGATAAATTTGCATAAAATATGCACTTCCTATTTATATTGGACGGAGTGTACTGCAAATTACAATTAATAGCAACCTCGGAAATCAATTTAATTACGAAAAAGAGGCAGAATGTCACCAAAAAAATAAATATTTTTGTGCCGAATGACTTTAAGTTTGACTTTGTTGTGCTGAAAGCCAATCAGAGTGGAGCGCGCCAGAAGGTAATAGAATGTCGACTATGAAGAGCCTCTGGCTACCGCTTGCACTCTCTCCTCTTATCCTATTCATCACGTTATGCTGAGGACATTAATAAAATGCTCTTATTACTACTCGCACTCTCTCTCGCATATTAACTTGTTACATATTAAATGTATGTTAACGTGTTGTCAGTTAATAAACTCGTACGTTCTCTATTTAGTTCTCTTCTCGATTCGAGCGATATAACAGATTTAAAAAAAAAGTTTGACTTTTACAACATTTAGGGCGTGTAGGTTGGCCGAATGGGTTGCGTTTCTGCATATGACGGTAATAGCAACAGTCGTAATGTGTCGTGTTCGAAACCCATCCTGTATTGCCGCCAGCGCCCTTGGGAAGGAGCGCTATTTAAATTTTTAACAAAAAGCTCCTCTGATGCTCTACTACGTATACATTTACATTTAGTTAGAGGGACTGCGAGGTTTAATTGCGAACTGTTAAAAAAATTATAATTTTATTTTCTTGAAAGTTCTCGCACAATATGTTAATCATTAGTCATCTATGAAATCCTACCTTTACCAAAAATAGCTTGGGTTTTCCAGAGTTATCCTTAATTTTGTGATTATCGAAATGAGTTCTCATGGTAAGACAAGGAAAATAACTTCGACTCCGATATTATCAAGAAGTTACTTATGGACCAATCAAGGAGAAGACATCATCACATTCGATGATGATCCCAATGTTTGGAAAGCGGTTATGCCTTGCGGCCACATCATCAGTGAGTGCTTACAAATTTAAATGCTTTCACTTAGCCGGATTAAATTCCTATTATAACATTTTGAGGCAATAATATAACTTCACGATTTTTATAACTTATAATTTTTATCGAAATGTTTTAAATTCGCCAGGTTCCGAATCAATGAGGGATTATTGCTCCATTGAATTAAAAAGTGGGAAATCAGCCATTAAATGTCCAGCATTTAACTGTAACGAGATATGGCCTTTTTCTGCATGTAGAACCGTGATGAGGTCAGCCACAACCAGTACCAGTACAGAGAGGAAAGAGATGGAGAAGCAGATAAGCATCAATTATATTTCTGGTCTCAGAGGGGTGGAACCTTGTCCTGTGTGTCATTACTTTCTGGAGAAACCGGAAGAAACTGAAACTGATCAGGTGAGCTGCCCCAAGTGTGCAAAAGATGACAGATTAGGTTATTTTTGCTGGTTTTGCAAGAAGCCATGGATCTCCGATTCCAATCTGAAATGTGGCAATGCAGACTGCGATAATGGAGCCAGCAAGCTGATGATCTTAGCCACCTGTCCTGAGAAGACCATTGTGGACAGATCTGCTCCATCTGTTCGAGGATGTCCAAATTGTGGATTGTTGATATATCACATTGACCAGTGTAACTGTGTAAATTGTCCAGGTTGCAGGAAATTCTTCTGTTTCTTTTGTCTCGACATCAGTGAAACTGAAGATGATCTCTGTCATTATAAAGATATTCCCAGATGCATCGTAGCACCCAGACAAGTCACTCTATCAAATGTGTGAACAACTGATGCTTTGTGATGATCAAGATTTGAAAGTTTCTCATAAAAATCTCTATCGATCACATATTAGAAAAGGACATAATTTTTTAAGTAGGAATTCAGATGCATTGACTTATGTTATTAATAAATTTTGCTGACCTTATTAAAGATAACAGGAAATAAAGTCTCGTTCAGACTTCTCATTTTGAGCCCTATTTTTGCCCAATGTTCACGCCGAGTAATAAATCTATGAAATTCATTGCAGCAATCAGGCTTCAGTGCTTATCATGTCAAAAATCTTCAAAAATCAATCATCTCTGACTTCAGAGAATAACTCTAGAATCACTTTAGAGGTTAGCTGAATGCCTAGCTCAGAGTCTCGTTTCACGGAGCAACATTGTATGGAGAATGGGAAGTTGATAAATAGGTCAGGTCAGATGACGTTTGGATTCTTATGAAACTATTGAATGAGAAGCTATTTAGAGAATGTGCCTATAGACTCTTTGCACAACCAAAATGAATACAATTTCAAATGAATGCACGAGGTCGGATAGCATTTACTAGGAAAAGTCCACGATGCCAGAATTATGATTTCTTTATTTACATTCAAATAATAATAATAATAATAATAATAATAATAATAACAACAACAACAACAACAACAACAACAACAACAATAATAATAATAATGATAATTATAATGACAATGGTAATGGTAGTGATAACAATATTGATAATGATAATGCTAATGATAACGATAATGATAATAATAATAGTAATAATAATAATAATAATAATAATAATAATAA
>MPNW01000500.1:83688-99113 GCA_011800805.1 Hirudo medicinalis
TATTTAATTGGCGCAGCTGAAAATAAAACATCATTAAAACATCGGCTGTTTAAATGCTAAGGAACAACGAATTAAAAATCACCATTGTGCTGATTACGGAACAATGAACATGAAAAATAACTCACACATAAACAATTAACTTTATTTCATAAACAGATTCTATTGCGAATTATGCATCGAGTCAGAAAATAAAGTCAATATTAAATTAAACAACAACTTTCTTAAAGTAACAAACTTAACCTTATTTATCTAGTCTAAATAGAATTTCAAACTAAACAAGCACGACGTTTATATAGTACCTTCAACCGGAATCATGCGATGTTTATATTTACAGACAAAAAGCAATTAGCATAAACTTGAAGCGCTAACTTTTTCAAATTGTAAGTGGGCGAGAACTTTAAGAATGTGTCTATTTCTTTATAATAAATAACATTATTCTACTAATTTTGAGAGTCTCCAATTTTAGCGTGGATTAGAACGACATTTCACATGTCCTTTGCTTCTTGTTTTCTCTTGAACATTCTGCATCTCGGTTAGCCATTGTTGACATTTAAGGATGCCTTCGGCATGCAAATAACCCTTCCAAGGATGCAAATGAGTCACTAAACTCTCAAACAAAGGTGCTATTCTAAAGTTCTCGCAGACGTTTCGGTTTACCAATTTATCAACTGCATCTTTTGTCAAAGAAAGACCCTCTATAACCAACTTTTTTTGGTGAATTTTCGCTCTCGTTCGCTTGTCTAAACATGGCCCTACTTCCCTAGAGTTACAATTCTGAGATAAAGTAGACTTTTTTATCGATAAGGTTCCGTTTAAGTGCGGTCCACTTAATCCGTAGCAATTTCTAAAATTTCTGGTCCCTTTGTTATTGAGTAAACATGCCTGTCTTTTGTATTTCTCCAAGATCTGTCGACGCTCAAACTTATTCCTCTCCTGACGGTAACGTAAAGATTGATTAAGAGCACTTTCCAGTGATCTCGCTCTGGGAATGGAGTCCTGTCCTATTTTTCCGGTTGTCTCGGCAAATTTATCGGGAACTGAATTCTGATTTTCTGGAGTAGTTATCTGAACTCGTATTGTCTCATTAGAAAAAACTTTAGAAGAACATGTTTCGTCAGGTTGGGGTTGAATTTCATTGTTGACATCGTTCTTCGTAGAAAAACAGGTATTAACTGATAATGAATCTTTGAAGTGGTCGGGCCTTAAATCATTGTCAAGGTTCTGAACAACGGATTTCCGAGAAATTCTTGACATGCTGCCGTTGACGACGGCGTTTCTTTCACTAACCAAAGTCAGAGATCTTTTGCTGCTGACAGCGCTGAGTGGTCTACGCCAGCAGACGATGTCGGTTCTGCTTCTGTCGTAGAATTTCATCAGCATCCACGAGTTGAGGCATCTTCGTCCTCCGTAGATGTGCTTGAATCGTTGGATCAAGTCCATTTCCTCGAAGCAATCGGCCAAAGAAAAATAGTTACAACTCTTGGCGCGCTTGACATCAGCCATATCCGCTTGGATTTTAAACCGACGAAGGAGCGCCCCCTTTTTTTATAATTGTGAATCGATTGGGAAGCATGCATCTTTAATGGCATCTAGATTAGAAGGCTCGCAAACATCAATGTCATCGACGCAACTCATCAAGCGTCAAGGAATTATTTATACGTCAGGCACATCGAGCGAAGTGTCCTGCTATCGGATCAAACCCACGCAGCTAAAATATGAAAAAGAATTATGACACACGTCAAGGCACAATAATTATGAACAAATGAATCGAATAAATAAAACGAGATCAGTAAATGTCAAGAACTGTGAACAGTTGGGAAACGCTATCCGACGAAGATTTGGTCGAGCTTGACGTGCACGAATAATCCTTCAATTGATGGAAAAATGTATTATTATTAAATATAATGCATTAAAATAATTTCTGGCAGTCCGAAAGTTTATTTGAATCACTGTCAAACAAAACATCTTTACCTCCTCTCCTCTTGCTTTGGTCACAAGTCTCTTCTTGCTTCGAGTGTAAGCTTTACTCCTTATTATGATATATTTCAAAACATAATTAATAACAATTTAAAAATTGAAATAACATTAAAATAATTAATCAAAGCTTAGAACCCACTCGTAAGCATTTGGATCATGATTTTCTTTGTCCGATCCTTCCAAGCAATCGAAATCAGAGTCAAAATTATAACTGGGATCGCACAAGTAGGAATAATTCTTGGTCCTACGACTTCTTCTAACTGCTACTCTTTTCTGTTTCTTCGGTCTTACCAGCACCTTCTTGTGCCTTGTCTCCCTTGAGACAGCTGTCTGATTCGCTGCCAGAGGTTGCCTCTTGTACGAGTCAAAGGAATTGCAGCCAGCATTGGCAAGGACCAATTTCCCTCTATTTGAACATTCAGGGGCTTCTCTGTCAACTGTCTGCTTAACATTGGACAGTGGAGTGGATTTAGGACAGTTGAAGCTTAAACTTCTGTCGTTTCCAGCTGGACTAAGCTGCTCAGTGCATCCGTCATTTACGCCATAGAGGACCTTCGAATCGTTTCCCCAAAATGTGACGGTTTTTTGTGTTGTTTGGTAAGTGCACGTTTTCAGTGATACACTTCCGCCCTGTCGGTTTTTCTGATCTCCAATTTGAGATGGAGCGTCGCTGACGAGACTGCTCAAGTCATCGTCGTCATCAGCGCACAATTTATCACTGCCCGTTGGTTTTCTCTTTTCATTGTTATTCGTATTAGCGCTCTCATCATCGATGACGAGGTTCTTCATCGACAAATCCAAAGGAGTAGACATCCTTGATTCGATTGCTGAATCGTGCATGTAACTAGATTCTTTAGGAGATGCAATTGTCACTCTTGGAATAGAGAGATTAATAACTGGATAGTCGCTTGTTGAAAATTCCTCGTAGTTCCCGGAACTTCTGTACTCTTGAGACGTACTTTCAAAAGATCTTTTTGTGGATCCACTCGCATTAATTATACTGTAGGTTTGATTTTTGGCATAACTCGACGAAAATCCTCTGCTGAAAAAAGCTTATTTCTGTAAATTGATCAAATGTTTGTTCAATTTAAAGGATGAATATGACTTTACTCGTTAGAAGGTGTCTTGGGAGCATCATAAGTTTGTGCATCAGTTTGGACATCTTTTTCGCAAACTCTTTTCTTAATAAGATATTCAGCTTCAACATAAAATCCAATCACTAATTATTTTTTTTCTTGAAAACTTACAATTGGAGCACATGAATAACATGACAATTTCTCTAAAAGGTTCGATGAGAGAGATTCCAGTTTGTTGTTTAAGTTATTCTCAATCCTAAATTTATAATATCGGATACTAAACACAGAATTTGCATTCGAAAAAGTCAGCTAACTTGTCTTTGAAGCATCTCAAGAGATCAGTTTGTTCTTTGGCGTAGATGCAGAGGGACTCATCAATCTCTTTCTTAAGTGATTCTGTGATCTTCAGTGACTTATCAGCAAGTTTACGATTGTCTTCAACAAGCTTAGAAAGTCTTTCCAAATTCGTTGTTTGATTTACCATTGTCGCTTTAAGATCACCAACCTAAGGAACAATTCGACTTAATTATAAAAACGTTGGTGATATGGTTCATGTTAACTCAACTTCTTTCACAAGGTTCATAACCGAGAAATTATCACTAGATTCTTTGTTAGTGGTGAATATTCTTGATAACTCTGAAAATTGCTTTGAAAGAAGCTCCTTAACTGAAAAGTTAAGCATTAAATTAAAAAGCTTCTTAATGAGAAAAAGAAATAAAACTAGACACTTCTTAAAGTCACTCACTATTTTCAGATTGCTTTGTAACAAGTTCTGATGTCAAAACTGAAGAATAGTCAAGCTTTTCCTGGAGAGAACGTCCAAGTTCTTTGATATCTGAAGAATGATTTTTCAGGGAAGACAAAACAGCTTCCAAAGATTCTCTTTCGAAAGACAGACGAATAAATGGTTTGAGCGAACTCTCAAAATTATTTTGAAAATAACTCAAAATGAAAACCTTTCTTCAAATTCTTGAGCCATAGCTCGGCAAAGTCCAAGTTGTGTCGGAGCCAAAGACTTGGACGGTGGTTGAAACCTTCCATTCGATGACAGTTTCTGATAACTATTAACAGATACATCCGAACCTAGCCTTCTTGATGACATCTGAAATTAATTAAGTCAATACTTAATTACGTTCTAATTCAACAATTGACATTTACTTCATTAGGCGTTGACACTTTTGAGCGAAGATTTTGTGAATCGAAGACTTCAGACTGAGAAAACATCATCTGAGAGTTTCCTTGGCTGTGGCTTTCCAAACATGTTTCACTCGGGTGTTTTTTTAGTCGATTCTCATAAGGACTTTGGCTGGAAATTTAGAAACAATAGGAACATGACATTTGTTTACTAAAAATTTTAGCAATCTCGTTCAGAAAGTCAGCAACCTGAAATTTGATGAAGAAAATAGATCCCCATAAGATATCTGATTTGCACGCTTCATCACGGACCACCAAAAAAACTGCGCCGGTCAAACCCCAAAACACAGGAAACGCCACATAGCGAATTAATCGTCTGATAAATCCGCGGGAACTTAAAATTATTACTTTAAATTTTTATTGCTTATTATTATTTATTATTATATTTTTATAAAAAAATTTTTTTTCTAATGTTCGTGATCAGACCATCAAACTAAATTACTAGAAGGCGAACAATAAAGGGTGGGGATGTTGTGTTTATTTTTGGGTCGTCAGCTTTTAACTTTTATTTTGGTTCATAAATTTGTCTTATGGAGGGATGACTGCGACCTACAGTAATATAGTGCCTTACAGAGGACAGGTTTATTCTAGAATAAAGGCCAATCTCCTGCAAACAAGTTCAAAGTTTCAAGATCCAGACTTTCCTCCAACTAATCAATCTCTCTTCGGTTCTTCTAAAAAAAATAATGGCATCGAGTGGAAAAGAGCTCAGGTCAGCATTGTAGGAACTCACTAGGTATACTTCTCATTACAGTGTTCAAATACCATTTGAATTCATCTCAGGAAATTAATCCCAATGCAAGCTTATTTGTGGATGGAATTAGTAGCCGTGACATAATACAAGGAGATCTTGGAAACTGTTGGCTGGTTGCAGCATTTTGCACTTTGGCAGTCCACAGAAATAACTGGACAAAAGTCACTGATTTGTAACATTAAATTTTGAAAATAAGTTGACAACTACATCATGTTATAGGTGATTCCTGACTTCAGAGAGCAAGATTTTGCCCCTAATCACCCTGGAATTTTCCACTTTAGGTTCTGGAGGTTTGGTTCCTGGGTTGATGTTGTGGTTGATGATTATTTGCCTATTAGGAAGGGGCGACTAATATTTTGCCATGCACCATCCAAAAATGAGTTTTGGCCAGCCCTGGTAGAGAAAGCTTATGCCAAGTAAATGATTTTTTTTCATTTTCTACATTTGTACAAAATGAAAAATACAAATGAGAAATAAAACCAAAGAAAAAAGTGAAAGAAGTTGAACTTTATAAACTGAAACAGATTGTATGGCTCCTACGAAGCATTAAATGGTGGAGAATTAGCAGAAGCTCTGGAAGATTTTACTGGTGGAGTGACAGAGTCGTTTGATATTTTGGAAGAGAAATTGAGGACAATTCCAGAGAGAACATCTCAATTCTTTGAGTTCATCAAAGGCCTCATGGTTTCTGATGCCCTTGTTTGTGCTGCTATTCCAGTAAGATGCAATTAATAATTACATATATAACATTTGCTTATTCTCCATCCTAACATTTTAAAGGCACTTGACGAGAGCCAGATGGAAAAGTCGACACCTATGGGTCTGGTTATGGGTCATGCCTATGCCATGACTGGCTTGAAGGAAGCTCGGGTAAGTAAGTTTGGATTGGGCTACCAGGACCCCCTACCCTTGGTGAGGATGAGGAATCCTTGGGGTGGCATCGAATGGCATGGTCCATTCAGTGATAAGTGAGTTTTTATTGATGAGTATATTTTGGAACAGAACATTTTTTTCCTAACTTAAAAGTAAACGACCCAATTATACTCGGCCAAGTTTATTTGAATCAAATTGATATTAATATCAACCGACAAATAATGATGGACGTGACTTCATTTTAAACTTCATTTTCTTAGGTCACCCGAGTGGAACAACATCTCAGAATCTGACAGACGAAACATGGGCCTCGTTTTTGCTGACGATGGAGAATTTTGGTGAGACGTTGCCAGATCTTGCCGGAACATTTATGGAGTAATTTTATAGTGGCAAAAATCTATTTATTGTTTCTTGGCTTCTGTTGTTAATTCGATCGGTACACCTCTCTAACGGAAATTGCCGCAGGATGACGTACGACGACTTCATCAACAACTTCAAAAGCGTCTCCGTGTGCCACAACATCAACACGACATTTCTTTCCATGCAGAAGAAGTGGAACGAGGCGGCCTTCCATTCCGAGTGGAGACTCCCCGATCGAGCGGGCGGTTGCATCAACAACAAGAAGACATTCCTCAACAACCCGCAGGTGAGCATGCAATAGTGTTTTCATGCACCTGCAAATTTATACTGCCTGATCTTTTTTTATAAACGGTTGAAAATTTATTCTTTTGTTTGTTGGTTAGTTTATGTTCGAAATACCAGAAGGAGGGGATGAGGCCATGATGCATCTCATCCAGAAGACCCTGGTGGAACCTGGTAAGGATAGGTTCACCATTGGATTCACAATCATGCAGGTAGATGATATTGGTATAATAACAAGTGTCAGTAATAACAACAACAACGACAATGACAGTGACAACGACAACGGTAACGACAACGACAACAACAATAATAATAAATTGTTGACTATATCATTTAATAATCTAATCATTAGTAAGGTAAATAAATAATATTCATTTGATGAACAAATTGTCTTCAATTTGAAACTTTTGCTTTTAAAACAATTCTATATTTTTGGAAATTTGTGCAAAATTTCCAGGTTGAGGATAACCGCAAATTCAGAACAAACACCTTGCAGAAGATTGTGACGTCTTCGATCTACAGGAACAGCAGAAGCATCTTCCTGAGATATTTTTTTAACCGGGGTCGCTATATTTTGATCCCTACGACCTTCGAACCCGGGCTGACCGAAGGTTTTCTTCTCAGGATCTACACCGGAGTGGACTGTAATGCTCAGTGAGTTTGTCGTGCTCCAATCGATTCAGATACAAGAGTTTCAATTTTTTTGATGAATGTATTGGTCTTTGTTATTGCAAACTATAATAAATTTATGATATTTGTCTGTGTTTCATTGGGATTATTTTTTTTTATCAATAATCTGAAGCTGCCCAATAATAAGAAAGAAAACAAATACTGAAATAAAAATAAAAATAATTGAAGCTTTAATTTATTCAGGAAGGCATTGTGAATGACCTTTTTCTCATTCATGTATTCCCATGTCAATGTCATTTGTTTTCTAAATCTTTTATTTCTGTTCCTTTTCAGGCAACTTGATGTCCTGCTTCCATCCACTGGTATCCTGGACTTTCTACCATGGAATGCCTACCCAAAGATGGTCACACAGGTCAAGGTCATGAGTGCCAACGGTCTTTCCAGGGAGAAGGGGAAAAGTGAATGATTGTTTTAATTTCCTCCATGGTTTTTACAAATGGAATTCATGATTGGTGGTAAAATGTACTTAAATTATTAATTATTAATTGCAATTTTGATATTTATTTAATGAAAATATTCCACTACAATTATATCATGATTTGAATCTTCCAAGAATTGAATCCTTACTGTGTGGTAAAGTGTGGCAGAAAGAGTATCAAAACTCAAGCCGTCCCAAAAACGTCGAGCCCGACATGGGACACCACAGCAGTCTTTTATAGGAAGAAGGTTACCAAAGATCCAATATGTGTGGAGGCAAGTGAGAATAACATTGTTGTCATCAGAGGCACCTTTGTTAATTATTATAGATTCAATTAAATGGATGAAGACTAAGGGGCATACTAAGCATACTAATGATTCATAAAGGTGTGGAACAAAGGGTTTGCATTCGACGAACTGCTGGGGAGGCAGATGTATGTGGCTGCAGAGGAGATGAGGAATGAAGTCCTCGAGCTGCCCCTCTTCATCAAGAATGAAAATGGCATCGAGGTACCCAATGGTGGGTGTTTCCTTTCTTTTCATGCCTTAGTTTTGGTTTTCCAAAAATTAAGATAGGAAAAGAAAGTAGAGCAACATAGTAATGATTATTGTTCCAATAATAGCATTTGAGTTGTCAATGGCTTCTTTAAGACTAAGACCTTTTTGTTGAAATGGCTTCTTTAAGATTAAGACTTTTTTAAAATTCATACTGTAGTTTGGAATTGAACTTTGAACTTTGCAAGCGATACATTTAACGGAGCGATTAATGGTTTGTAATGAAATTGAATTGTGAATTTTATTGCAGGAAGAATTTGCGTTGCTTTTACAACATCCCACGACCTCCAGAAAGTTTAAGGAGTTACTTTGCCTATTCATGCCACTGCATTCAATGTTTTGGTATCCTCATGTTTATAAAGCTATGATTTTCTTCTCAGCCCCTTTTTGCTGATAAATATTGGATATTACGTTATCAAAATATTTGTGCTAATATTCCTTGACTTAATTATGATCTTTTTTGTACTTTTTCTTAATGAGATTGCATGCTGTGTCTTGTTTTATGCATTCCACATACATGTCCATGTAGTGTTGTTTGAAGTTGAGCACTTGATCATGCATTGTTGTGCATTTCAAATTACTGAGTTTAAAAATATTCCTCAAGTCCCTTGAGTTTTATTTATTAATGTTTTCAAGTAGTTGTTCAACTAACTGTTACTTTGTGAGGCCTGCCAATGATATTGTTTGGATTACTCTGTGATCATGCTCTCAAGTGCAAACATTCCAGCCTTATACATATACTGTGATTTTTGAAGACTTCCTCACCTGTGCTAAGATTCTTCTTCAATTTGTTTTCGGTTTCGGTTATCAGAATTAGTATTGACAAACTGATATTAATTTGGACATTTTGGAAACCGTTTCTTGTTTCTCTTAGGTATAAAGAAGTTTCTGAGAAAGGGTTTGTTGAGGGTGATTAAAAATACGAGGAACTGTATATCAATTGCTTAATACAAATAAAAACGTAAGAATAAAAGACGGATTTAAATTACGCTTTCGTTGAGAGGCGTAAAAGCGTCTAACGCGCCACAATGGTTTCAGTAATTGACGATAACATTAACGATAATGTTTACATAACAGTTAATGTTAGGAATTAGATATTTTTCGAGATCGATGCACTGAATCTATTTGGTGGAGAATCCTTTTAAGAGCCGCAACAGCAGAGCGAGACGAGCTCATTTGGTATCCAGGTCACTGGATGACAGATTTGGACGAGCGGTTGGGCTGTGCGTTGGATTTATTGTCAGTTTGAGAGAAATTTGCTTCGCGTGCAGATTAAGTTCATGATTTAGATTAACTATTTGCTGAACACAAAAATATTGTCGGTTTTCGTTTGCTTAGCTAGTGGAAGCTGAGAATTGTCGCATCGTCGTGGTATGTCTGAGAACGGAGGCAGTGTCATACCCAGTAATTACATGGAACAAGCCGAAGAATGGGAAAAAGGACTTTTGGATCCGGCCTGGGAAAAACAGCAGAAAAAGGCGAGTATTGTGTGCTCGAATTTCTAAAAACGATGCGATGGTTTCCCTTTCTCGCCATCTGCAAGTCACATCTACAATGTGGTTTGATAACTTCTGATAGTGCTGATTACATTAATTTTCTAGTGTTAAAAGTGTGGCTGGATGGGTACGTTCGGTTGTCAAATTGGGGATAATTGCATATAATTGATCTTTTTGAAGGTATCTAATGGCCTTTGGTGCACCATCTGCAACTTCCTTTTTGACGTAACTTTATAACTTTTTTCCGATTTTTTAATTTACATGGTTAAAGATTTTTCTACGTCTCACATCGTGATGCCATTGGCATACTTTGCAGTGCAAATAATAATAAAATAATAATTATTATAACAATAACAGTAATGTTTAGTTGCACAAGCTCTAATTCATTAACATTTCTTGTTCTGACCTGATAACAAAACAAGTTTAAAAAAGTTTTCTCTTTTCAACTGGCTATAGTATCATAGAGACTTTTTAAAATCTATTCTTGAAATGTTATGCAACAGAGCTTTTATTTTGTGATGAGTTCTGACATGCATTCTTGATGTTTATCATCTTAACACTAATGAAAAATATTTCCACTATCTTTGAGCATTGCCAGCCAGGATCAGATTACTTAAAACAAGTTTGTACTGAGGTGAACACATAATTTTTTGGACTTTGCTTCCAAATTCATCCTGAATGAGGCTGATGTTATTGTTTGCACAATTCAAGCACAATGATGATGATGATGATGTCTGTTGGAACAATTATCTTCAACTCAAGCCTGATAGCAGAGCAATTAAAACTATCACATTTTATGTTTGCTAAATGAAGAGTTGTATTTTTAGCAAAATGTGTGATGCTTGAGATGGTAATTGTGATATCTGAAGTGACTTTTTGGGTACTTGGTTAAGGATGAAATGTTAGATAAGACTTCATAGATAAAACTCCACAATGAGTTCTTTTGAAGGAATCAGAATTTGAGTGAGGATGCTATTGCATTGCTTTTGCATTTTTCATGAGAATTCCAAAAAATAGTCCCACAATTTTCCTTGTCATTGCAATAACAATGCTGAAATAAATTATGGGAAGCATTTAAACTCGCATAAACACTGAAGTCCTGCATAAACAAGTCTTAGAAATAGTCATAGAAAAACTTCCTGGTGTACATTCGCTACGACTGATGAGACAAAATTTGCCCTGCATTTCCAGACCTTCACTGCATGGTGCAACTCTCATCTTCGAAAGGTGGACACTCAAATTGAAGTCATCGAGAAAGACTTCGAGGACGGGTTGAAACTCATGACTCTTTTGGAGGTCATCTCGGGCGAGCAGCAGAAGAGGCCGGAGAAGGGAAAGCTGAGGGTTCACAAGATTTCCAACGTCAACAAGGCTCTGCAGTTCATCGAGAGCAAGGGCGTAAAGTTGGTCTCCATCGGTGCCGAAGGTATTTGGGGATGCATTGTTCGAGTTGGCGTCACAAATGTTGTGGGAATATGTAAATAAATGAACGTTAAGGCTATTGACTAAGTGATTTTTTGTCTGAGCTATTTGCAAATCAATGACAGCATCATCATATGGAAATAATTATGATGATGGTGATGATGATAACGATGACGGTGATGATGATGGTGGTGGTGATGATGATGATGATGATGACGACGACGACGACGATGATGATGATATAGATGGTCAACAACAATAATAATAAATAATAATCATGGAGTATGAACATGGTAATGTGTGAAAATATACTTATAGATAATTGATTTCTGCTTAATGAAAAATAATGGCAAACGAAAGATTACATCTGCCTTCCTGTGCTTGTGGAGAGCAAAAAAGAAGTTGGACATTGATGTGAATGAAAAATAGCTCGATTCTGTCATTTCCTCCTGCTTCCTGTTTTCAGTGACGCACACTCGCTCTTGCACTATTGGAGGCATCCCGAATATGACGGACGCGAAAATAATTAACGATGAAATGAGTGACGGCGACGATGACGGACGTCGGATCGGTGGTTGTGGGAATAAAGAATGGTAATTATAAAAATCCATTCAGGTTATTGAATGCTGTTGATGTCCCTAATTTAGTTGCCTCGAGAAATTGCTCAATGGGGGGGGGGGTAAGATTTTTTAGCCATTGTCTGATTTGTAAAATAAAAATAAATTCATTTGATTGCCATAAAGGACTTTCAACTTTGCAAACGCACGCTGACACATCTGCATAAATATTTCAATCTTTCAATTATGTCGTGTTTAGTTCCTCAGTTTTAATGATTATTATGTGATTATATATTATATATGATTACATTGCTATTGAATACATTGTTTAACATTATTTAATGATTAATTAAATGCACCTTCACAGTGCCTACGTGCCTTACAAATTTAATGTTATAATAATAATAATAATTATTATTATTATCATGATTTAATAATGATTTTTAATAATTATGATTTAATAATATTAATAATTAAATGTTAATAATAATAATAATAACAAATATATATGTATATGTAACTAATTAAATATGTAATAATTAGTTTATATAATTGTTATAAATATTTATATAATATATAATACATCATGACTATTATGATGATAATGATGATGATTGAAGGTGGCGGCAATTAAATTATTGCACAAAGTTAATTATAATTATATAATTATTATATATAATAATATTATCATTACTGATATTACATATGATGATGATATTACATATAATCATATTATTATATATTATTATTACTGATAATATTATTAATAATAATTAACATCGGAATATTTCTTTTGGTCAGAAATAGTTGATGGAAATTTGAAGATGACCCTTGGCATGATATGGACGATTATTCTCAGATTTGCAATCCAAGACATATCAGTGGAAGGTGATGAATTTGTAATGCTTAACATTACTTGTTAAAAATAATTTATTATTATTATAATGATAATTATTAATATTATCTTTATTATTACTATTATTATTAATTAATGTTATTGTTTTTATTATTATTGTTGTTGTTGTTGTAGTTGTAGTTGTGGTTGTTATTGTTGTTTTAGCTTTTCGTGGGACCAATTTAATCTAGTAATTATTTATAATCTGATTTATTTGCATGTCATCCACCTGAAGAAATATCAATATCGGATGCTTGTCTGAACATAGTTCGTAGCATCCACAAGCTTTAAATGAATGTGTTTGAATGCTGTTTTGAACATTTTCCTGCTCATTTTTGGGGGCTGCATTTATTAGGGAAGTGGAATTGCAGGAGATGAAGATCTAAGCTTAACATTTAAATGTTTATGAAATAATTATAATAAATATTAAATATAACAATATAATAAAATAATATTAATATAATCATCCATTTAAAGCTTGTGCGATGCTACGAACAAAATAATGACTGTTAAAATAATAAATGTGATAAATAATAAATATAATTATAATATAATAAATAATAATATAATTGTTCTTAGAGATGACAGCCAAGGAGGGCCTGCTGCTTTGGTGTCAGAAAAAAACAGCTCCTTACAAGAACGTCAACGTCCACAACTTCCATCTGAGGTGACCAGTTTGTCGGACGACAACTCGTGCGACGATAAAATATACGACCGACCGATTATGTGATTATTATCTGTTTATCTGTAATTAGTTATTCTCTGATTTGATGATTGATCGCAATTGAATAATCATTTCTATTGGCTCTTATTGTTAGTGTGTGGAATTGTGGCCATGTGTTGTATTTTTTTTTTTTAGCAGTAAAACTAAAAACCTTAATTGAGAACAATTTTTTACTTACTACTTTTTACTACTCTAATGCTTGTGACCTACTTTGACAGCGACAATGTAATAGCTTAAAAACACACATTAGCGAACTCAAATGATGTCTTTTTGGCGCGCATGTGTCACCTCTCGTCTGCCTTTCTTCTTATTCAGCTTCAAAGATGGCTTGGCGTTCTGCGCTCTCATACACAGACATCGACCTGAACTCATTGAATATTCCAAACTGTCGAGGGTGAGCTTGTTGAGACAGTGATGATGATCTCGAATGCGGCTGCTGCTGCTGCTGCTGCTTCTGGCTGTGGCGGTGGTGGTGGTTATGACGATGATGATGATGATGATGGTGATGATGCTGATGATGGTGGTGGTGGTGGTGGTGGTGGTGGTGATGATGATGGTGATGGTGATAGTGACGACGATGATGATTCTCTGGTTTAGTGGCTACAATCATTTCCATCACTCCATTAAGCCCGAGGACATCAATGCATGTGAATCAACATTGAGGACAATTCAATGAGAAGATGTTGGATTTATAAAAACACGGTTACCAAACCTGCACGATTGTGATAACGATGACGACGACGATGATTATCAATGAATTTCAATTGCATATTTTGGTTCATTGATTTATCACCGATATTGTCACTCTCAGGAACTCAGTCAATTATGTGGTTGTAATGTGATGTAATCGTGCTAGTGAGATGTGATTATGTTAGTGAGATGTGATCACGTCAGTAAGATGTGATTATGTTAGTGAGATATGATCACATTGATACGATCCTTGTGGTTGTAAACACAATGTTGATGTAAGTTCGAAATAAAGTCTTGAAATTCTTAAAACTATTTTTACTCCAGGAAAATCCGTTGGAAAACCTCAACCTCGCTTTCGATGTCGCCGAGAAGCATTTGAACATTCCAAGGATGCTGGATGCTGAAGGTTTGCAGAATTAATTGGGAATAGTTAATGGCAGACGATGACGACGACGACGACGATGATGATGGTGATGACGACGACGACGATGGCGATGATGACTGGGATGATGATGATGATGATGATGACGACGACGACGATGGTAATGGTGACTATGATGATGATGATGAAGATGAGAGCGAGTAAATTATTGCGAAAAGTTAATTATTTTTCAAAGCATCAAACAAAAAATTTAGTCATTTACGACTAAATTATGAATAATTACTAATAATATGAAGCAATTAACTCGGACGAATAAAAGCGATGTAAATGCAAAGTAACGAAAAGAAAGGAAGGTGGTCGCTCGAGTTGCTGAGAAGTGAACATGACAAGGAGAAGTGGGAGTCACTTGCGATTCAGTGGAACTTCACAAACGGTTCGCACTCCAAGAACCTCACTCACACACACACACTCACACACACACACACACACACACACACACACACACACACACACAGTGTGTGTGTTTTCCCTGTGGAAGTAGGTCACATGCTAATGGAGCTGAAATATTACAGGCTCTCCAGTTGTCATTGTGACCTGATTTGGACCAATGACGCTGCAGAAGCAAGATATCCTTGGTTTTTTGTGATTTATGCTTCCTCTTCCTTTAGCTATGATCGTATGTTAGTGTGATTGTTTGTCAATGCATCCTACCATCATCGTCATCATCATCATCCTCGTTGTCATCATCAACATCATCATCAATTTATGTACAGTCGCTGCGCAGTTAAAACAATTATGCGTAGTAAAACATAATTATTAGACATTACCAACAACAATATTTAGCCAACTCTAACAGAACAATTGGCGGTAATAGCCTTTTTCATCATCATCATCATCATCATCATCATCATCATCATCATCATCACCATCACCATCACCATCACCATCACCATCACCATCACCATCACCATCACCATCACCATCACCATCACCATCACCATCACCATCACCATCACCATCACCATCACCATCACCATCATCCATCCACCCGTTCATCCTTCCATCCTATCCCATTGCATTT
>MPNW01000501.1:0-52292 GCA_011800805.1 Hirudo medicinalis
GAACTCAAAGTTATCTTGGAATCGACCCTTCACTAGTTTCTCAATTGGAATTATCTGGAGATGAATGATTTCCTAATTATGAGGGTCAACAAGTTGCTCATTAAGAAGTACTTTAAAAGTTTAAAAGAAACGTCAGGACTTTAAAGAGAGCCTCTGCTTCGTCCGTTATTATCGTCCGTTATTATCGTCCGTTGTTATCGTCCGTTATTATCGTCCGTTGTTATCGTCCGTTATTATCGTCTGTTATTATTGTCAGTTATTATCGTCCGTTATTATCGTCCGTTATTATTGTCCGTTGTTATCGTCCGTTGTTATCGTCCGTTGTTATCGTCCGTTATTATTGTCCGTTGTTATTGTCCGTTGTTATCGTCCGTTATTATTGTCCGTTATTATTGTCCGTTGTTATTGTCCGTTGTTATTGTCCGTTGTTATCGTCCGTTATTATTGTCCGTTGTTATTGTCCGTTGTTATCGTCCGTTATTATCGTCCGTTGTTATCGTCCACCGCGTGAGAACCGCCATTTTGTGGACGCCTGAAATGTTTGCATATTCGTTATGTTCTTCGATTTCCGGTTGTTTGCGAACAAACATGGCGGCTACTTACATGTCTCGGATGCTGCCAATATTTTGCTTTCTTCGTTTGTGTTCAAACGCAGAGGGATTTTTATTTTTGCGTATATTTAAAAGTGAAGGTATTTTCTGATGACCACAATAATAATGTTAATAATAATAATTATAATAAGCTACAACATTAATAACACCGTTAATGATGATGATGATAATTATAACACTGTTAATGGTGATGATGATAATTATAACACTGTTAATGGTGATGATGATAATTATAACACTGTTAATGGTGATGATGATAATTATAACACTGTTAATGGTGATGATGATAATTATAACACTGTTAATGATGATGATGATAATTATAACGGTAATGAAATTAATAGCATTGGCTTATGACCATGCGCAGGTAAGCAAAGGAAACAAGATAGTCGTCCTTGAGGTCTTACTCAGTTCGTACATTGATGATGATGATGATGATGATGATGATGACGAGGGCTATTAATTACAAAAACCTCTAGCACGTTGGGGACGACCCCTGAAAGACAAAGGAGGGCTTAGTAAATGTTTTTGAATGAAAATACTGAATTCGTTGATGGCTCCGATGCTGCACTTGGCTGGGTGAAGGTGCTTATTAAATCTCCATTTCCATGGAAACAGGGGTCCATGGAAGCATCTCACAGGACACCAACCCATCAATGAGACAATGAGATTGTAAACCTTAAATTCTCTGCGCTGGATAAATTACTCATACTTATGATCGACAACAACATGAATAACAATATATGTAAATATTAAATATATTATTGTATATATTTTTTAATATTTTTAATTAATATATTTTTAATAATCATCCAAAAAGTCCTGTTGTGTTCCATGAAGAAGTCCTGTCAAGCAGTCAACATGCTGTTCCTTTGCGAAATGCCAGTAGCAGACGCCTTTGTAATTAGGCGGGAAATTGTTTGCCTGAAATTCACGGTGTCCTTTTACAATAGCACCGAGGTTGGCCATTGTCGGGAATCGTCCAAGTTGTTTTGAACAAAATTAAATACAATAATTTTGTTTTCAACAAAATTAAATAATTAAATAAAATAATTTTGTTCAATTTATTTAAAGTTGTTCAATGAATTTAATTAATTGATTTATTCAATAAATTACCTTAACTTGAATCACTGACCGACGAATGACAGCAGACAAATCTCTCACGAATATTCAAAATTCCTCATTTTGTCTTGAAATAACAACGGATAACTTTTCATGATTATTAGAAAATCAGTAATATATTATCAGTTTACGTAATAACTGGTAAATCAATGACATTGTGATGATGTAACCACAATAACTGGTAAATCAATGACATTGTGATGATGTAACCACATCAGGGTCGGCTGTGGGTTCATGGGTTCCTGGTCAGGAGTGTCCGAGAGACTACTTGGAAGGACCATCGAGAAGGTGTTCTGACAGTCTCCACGCTGTCCTCGACGAAATTCAGACCAGCGATCAGCTCATATCTGCCGAACTCAGGCTCAACAAAACTTGCAGGTATTCTCATCATCTTTGTCACCACCGTCATCGTCATCATCATCATCATCGTCGTCGTCGACGTCATCATCATCGTCGTCGTCGTCATCATCACCGACGAAAGGTCGGTGAAACAAGGCAGCAGACAGGAAGGAAAAGACCTGCTTCTCATTTTTTATCTTTTCCATGAAATTATGAATGGAAAGGATTGTTATTGATTGAAGAGATTGCGCATGCGCAGTTCTCTCCTGAGTTAACAGTGGGTGGAGCTTAGAAGGCTGCCAGTACTGGCACGCAGGGTAGACCTTTGCCTTCCTTTTCTTGACACGATAGTTTTTTCCGTCTTTATTAATAATAATAATCATATTAATTAATTAATTATTAATAATTATTATATTAATTAAAATTTATAATTAATAATAATAATTAATAATAATAATTAAATNNNNGATGACGATGATGACGACGATGACAATGACAATAATAATGATAATAATAATAATAATAATAATAATAATAATAATAATAATAATAATAATAATAATAATAATAATAACAATAACAACAATAATAATAATACCAGACAAAGCCTACTGGCACAGATACTGAAATCGGTCATCGGTAGCAGCGGATGTCACACCACCGTGTTGGTTCACGTGACCGGAAATCCCTACCTGTACAACGAGACACTGCAGGTGCTCCAGCTGACTTCACGCATGAACAAACTCAAGATAAGGAAGCGGTCCAAGGTAGCCTGATGGATATTTTGTGACGGTCGATTAATTATTACCTTGATTGAAAGATGATATTATGTAATACAACGTAATATGTTATGTAATATAATGTAATAATATCGATGATTCAATAATAAATACAAAATAAATGATTTAATATCTGCTCTAGAAACCACAGTTAAGTAAATATTTTGGCAAATTATCAAATGACAATATTTTTTCCCGGCAAGGCCGTTTCTAGCACCAGCTCGGACGACGCAAGCAACCCCCGTGCCTACAAGCACCGGAAGGGGGTAAAGATGGGAACCCTGAGGGAGGCCAATCTCTTCTACAGCAGCGGCCACGAAGGGGGCGTGTACTCGTCCGGGAGCAGTGATGTCTCCGCGGACACGACCGTCTTCACCGGCTTCGAAAGCGATTCCCGGTGCTCTTTTAGCGCCCGCTCTGGGCCGCCGTCGGCCTCTGGCTCGTGCGTCACGCTCGATCCAGTGTTCGAATCCTGCTATGAAAGCATCCAGCGCTTCGGGGGCAGTTCTAGCGGCGTCAGTAAACTCCATCACTACGACAATCATTACCGTCACCACCACGGCGTCAACAACCGCTCGGCGCCTTCGTCTACGGTGTCGGCACCGGCCTACAGCCAGAGGCGCGTCCAAGCCGAGAGGAGCAACGCCGAGGAAGTGAAATATCACCGACATCAGCGCCGTGCCTACAAGGAAGCACCGTTCTCCCCCTCGAAGGAAATGTGGATCGATGGACCGAATGCAGATTATCTCAGACACAACATCACGGAGAGCAAGTCAAGCCTCAACCAAGCAAAAATCGGCCGGCAAGTAGGAAGCAACGGCAGTGTAAACAGCACCGGTGCGAGCGGCTCGCGTGGATTCGGGGTACCAGCCAGTAAGGACAGGTACGAACAGTGGGTGGATGGGCCACCGGAGTTCCAGACCCTGACGCGAGCCAATGTCTCAGTCCAGAAGATCAGCTACTCGAAGATCGTCAAGGTCGCGTCCCTCAGAGACTCCACCAATATCCTGGAAGAAGCCAAACCAGCCTCTTCTGACCGCGATGTCACCATGGGAATCGAGGAGTTCCAGTTGTTCGGGGGCATAGTGCCTCTCCACCAGTCCACCCCTAATTCGACCCTGACCAGAAGAACGCCCAAAGTCCTTCCTCAGAACATCAGAGAACAAGTGAGGCGCAAAGAATCCTCCGATCCCAGCTGTTTGGAGAAGAGGATAACGAGTGCAATGCCAGAAGAATCCAGTAGAACTTCTACTTCTAGTGGCAAAAATTCGTTCGTCTCACTGGAGCGTGACCGAGCTTTCCTCAGCAGTTCAGGTGAGCAGAGAGGTCAGGGCGACGGAAATGAGATCCTGACGACTGCCGTTGAGATGGGCGACTGTTGCCCTGGAGAGAGCTTCTCTTCGGCTCCCAATTCCAACTCCGTTTACTCCGGCATAACCATGTGTTCGACGGACGGCCTTAACCTTTCCCTCATCAGCAGCCTGGAAAACACGCGTGACGATGACGACGACGACGACAATGGCGACGACGACGACGTCGAAAGAGAGGGGAGGAGTCTTCCAGCGATGCTCATGACGAACAGGGAGTCCGTGTACGAACTCCAGATGGACAAGGATTTGGAGTTCGAGTCGGGAACGGAGAGCTTACGGAAGCTGGCATGTCTATCGGACGATGAAGCCGCTACTCTCTGGACCGTGTCATCGGTATTTATTCGGTTTCGCTTTCGTTTTTTATTATTTTTTTGTTTTTCTTTTTCTTTTTCTTTCTTTGCTTCCGTTTCGCCGGTGTTTGCCCAGTTTCGCTTTACTTCTCCATGCATCCGGCCTCATGACGTATTGGTAATCGAGCGGACATGTGCGTGGAAGACTTGTGGACTTATTCGTCCAACGGTTGACAGCAAACATCCTTTGGCGAGGTGTTCAATTCACTCCATGTATCAAGGCGCTCTGTTTTCATGACGAAGATAAACAAGAGTCGGATTTATTCAACCGAATAATTTATTAAATAATACAAATAATATTTAAAAAAATTTTTAAATCTTTTAAATACAAGATATTATTTTGATAAGTAATTCGTTCAATTTGTGCAGGAAGCCACTTCGTCCAATAGGAAGGCGCCTTTCGCAGCCGGACACGATTCAAGGTCATCTAAGGAAGGTTACGCTGGTACCACGGTCAACGAGAACAAAGAAGACTTCACGTTTTCGGACCTGGCAACGGTGTGGATGGAGCAGGATTTCACGGTGGAGACGTTTTATGTGCCGGCCAGTGTGAAGACGACGCCACCGGTGCACTATTCAGCCCTGAGACCACCGTTGTCGGCTGCGAACATCCACACTACCGGTTAACTGCAATGTTCCAATTCTCCACTAATTAACAGAACTCCTCAACATACCATAAACAACAACAACAACAACAACAACAACGACAACAACAACAACAACAACGACAACAACAACAACGACAACGACAACAACAACGACAACGACAACATCGACAATGTATTTTCTAATTCTTTAATAGACCAATATTTTCATCAAGGTCATGCTCTTGCTTGCGTCACGCCCGTGACTTCGCCCAGCCAATCAGAGACGAGCGACCAGGTGTATCACTGTCTCAGTGACGGGGGGTTCGTGGCTGGCAGTTGGAACCAAGGAAGTTCTGGGGGGGATTCGAACCCGGAGATGGTTCAATCGATACATTCTCAGATTTCGAACGGCCTTCCAAAGCAAGCTAAGATCTCCAAAGTCCCCAAACTGCAATCTCTTTCTCCAAGGAAATCACCAGCCGAATCGACGTCGTCTAGAAGTTCAAAGATTCCCCTCTCACCGACCACCCAGGCCTCCATCCATCCATCCACCCCACTTTCCCCGTCCAGTTCCTCCAGAGTCTCCAACTCCTCGTCCTTTTCCAGCATCACCACAACTGCCTCAGAGTCTGGAGCGATTGAAGTTGTCGATCGTACGACCAAGGACCAACCCTCCTCGTCGAAAAACAAACCACGAACTGGTCAGAGCTTCCTGCAGAGACTTAGGACGCCTCTCTTCTTCAGGTGCAAAAATTCCACTGAGAAAAGCGAAACTACGCAGAAGTGCAAAATCCCCACCACCTCCCCGACGTCCCCCCTGAGGGAGGAAAAGGTCGGAAAGTTGGTTTCGAAAGTAAAACTCTTGACCAAGGACGGAAAGTCCTCGCAGACGAATAATCAGAAGACGCGCAAAGACGAAGCCAAGGTGATTTCTCCGACTACGAACGGCCTAAAATCGAAACTGAAACCCATTCACGTCATGAAAAACCCCGAACCCTCTACTTATGAAACCCGGCTCTCCCCAATACAGCAATCATTCCATCCAATAGGCGATGGTCGTCAAATCAACCGACCCAGTTTAGAAAAACTTGACCTAGATTCCACCTTGTTTTCCGCCAATCACAGCGCTCCCTCTTCTGCTCCTTCACCAGTCATTGACCACACTTACCACAGTAGCGTCATGCAGTTCATGTCGCCCGATGCCAGTTCCAATCAAGCGATGGACACCTGCTCGGGAAATTCCCGAACAAAATTAACCTGTGACGGAAATTCCGTCACCCCGATGGGCTTCGAAAGCGAAAGCGTTTTTGGGGAAATTTCCCAAAGTCCGAGTGAAATGCTGAAACGATTTTGCAAGAAAGGTTGGATTTTCCACTCTAATTTGGGCACCATTTAGATGGATGTATGGATGGATGGATGGATGGATGGATGGATGGATGGATGGATGGGTGGATGGATGGATGGATGGATGGAATGAATCACCTGGATCGGATGGATAAAGAAGGATGGATAAAGAGGGGTTTGTGTATGAAATTCTCTTGTTTCCACTTCATTGAATCTCCATCACTCTCCTGGAGACTGGCCCGGAAGAACGTTTCACGTGTCTTAGCGGATTAAGTGTCTCTGCTGTCCCCTCCTTTGTCTTCTCCTTTGTCCTCTCCTTTGTCCTCTTCTTTGTCCTCTCCTTTGTCCTCTTCCCTGACCTTAAAGCGGACCTTATGTCACTGGAGGATTCTTCTAACAGGACCACATGCTCTCTTTTTTCGCTTCAAAACCACCTTTTTCAAATTTAAGCCTGATTTTCATCCCAAAGCATCTTAGAACACGATTTCTAACTTTTTTCGTCGGGGACTCCATTAAATGTTGAACGAATTTTTAACATGATGAAGTTGGAGTTTGGTTGCTGAAGTGACGGTGGATTCCGTCCCAATTGTATGTTGACAATAGTATGTTGACAATAGTATGTTGACAATTGCATGTTGACAATTGTATGTTGACAATTGTATGTTGACAATTGTATGTTGACAATTGTATGTTGACAATAGTATGTTGACAATTGTATGTTGACAATTGTATGTTGACAATTGTATGTTGACAATTGTATGTTGACAATTGTATGTTGACATTAGTATGTTGACAATAGTATGTTGACAATTGTATGTTGACAATTGTATGTTGACAATTGTATGTTGACAATTGTATGTTGACAATTGTATGTTGACAATTGTATGTTGACAATTGTATGTTGACATTAGTATGTTGACACCGCCTCCATGACAACAGAATATATCTTTTCCCTGTGTGTTTAGTGAGGGTCGGTCTTCTACGTGAAAGTGTGACTTGAGCAAATCACAATTCTCTGATGTGACGTCACATGACGATGTCTTATCAAGATCAACAAAGCCAAGAGTCGAAGAGTTGATAAGAAAATGATTCATGGATTTGTTGCTTCCTGGATTTTTCTTATTTTGTTTCTTAATGAATAGAAAATATTTTCGTAATAATTTCTTAATTATTTTTCAAAGAATAAAAAGCAATTTTTTTATTAATTTTGTAATTAATTGTTTATTTTGATTATTTTAACCTCCTTTATTTCATGTTCGAAGAATAGCCACATTGAAATAAAAATATTTCAAACGGGATTTTAAGCAAAATTAATAATCAACTGAGTCAATTAACCTCAATTAATTGGTTTAATTAATTCACATTATTTGATTTAATTTGCGCAACGCCTTGTTAGAATTAAATTCTTTTGAAAACAATTCAAATAAATGCAAACAAATGGAAATTGCTTTCAAAATAGTTTTGGAATTAATCTTAAAGAAGGTTCAAAAGATTAACATTTCATGGGAAATGCTTTTAAAATTATTCGTAAATAATTTCGAGTAAAACCTTTTTAGAAATTCTCTGTCTGGGTGATTATGCATGCATGCATGCACTCATTCATTCATTCGTTCGTTCGTTCATAGACACCAGATATACCTAGAATTCCAAGGTTCGTTCGTTCGTTCATTCATTCATTCATTCATTCGTTCGTTCGTTCTTTCATTCATTCATTCAATCAATTACTCAATCGTTCACTCGCTCAGTCATGGAGGTTTAAATCTTTCGACTCATGTTTTCCCTGCTGCTTGTTTCAAACTGGAAAATGACGGGTGTTGGCAGGTGCACGCAGGTCCAGTTGAGAACTCTTGAATTACTAATGAGTTGATTTCTTGAGTCAAACCATTATTTTTAAACATTCGAATGAAGACGTGAATGTGTGACAATCATTGTTGTTGAAGTTGTTGTTGATAATAATTTCGACATTATTATTATTATTAGCAGTAATGGTAGTAGTAGTATTAGCAGTAATGGTGGTAGTAGTAGTAGTAGTAGTAGTAGTAGTAGTAGTGGTAGCATTATTGCATGGAATAATACCTCAAGAGATGACAACATAACAAGTATTTGCAGTGGTTAAGAAGACCGAGACATGCGTAATAACTACTGAACACCTTCTGAAATCATCAACGTGAAACGTATTTTAAGAAAGTGATTGATGAACTGTTCCATGCGCTCCTCATTCCAATCTGTTATTTATTGGTATTTTCATTTCTTTCTCAGACATGAACGAAGAATAACATTAAGCATTTAGAATTATTATTTTTAAGTTATTTCATCAAATTACACCGACTTTATTATTTAACATTATGTTTCCTACTTTCAACTCCAGTGACTGTGACTCTGAAACTCTGTGACTAACCTAACCCTAACACTAACCCTAACTCTGTGACTCTGAAACTCTGTGACTGATGTCAAGCGAGCATCACGACTTTTGGAGGTTCGTGACAAAATCTTTGGAGTTTCCCTTAACTTTAATTAACGACTTCCGGTTCAGTGATTGACTTTCCAGTTTTCTTTCATCTTCTCCTCCTCCATTTCCAGGAAAACATTTTAATGAACGGTCCCTGATTAATTAAATCATTTTTAATTTATTTATCCAGTTTAATTAATTCATTCTTAATTAATCCTAATTTCGAATTTTTCACTGGCAATGCAATGGTGTGCACTTAAAAGGTGGGTGATTATGAATAATTACGATAATCGATCCTGGTTAAGGGACTCATCAATGCTTCATTCACTGCAGATTCAATTTAACGTTTCAACGTTTTTGGAAGCTTCGCAAACATCTGTTAAAATATTTCCAGCTCTTTTATCTTGTCCTTGCAGGCAACAAAAAAATCTACATCATTTGACTCCCCTTTCTATTAACAATGTTCTTCTAAATAGGGTTACTCAAATTCGGTATCTGGGTATTATGATTGATGAACATCCGAATTGGTCAAAGCATATTTCTCACGTTCAAAGTTTAATTTCTAAAAATATTGGCATCATCGCGAGAATGCGTCCATTTATTAATACTGAAATAGCACTTCTATTGTATTTTTCTCTTATTTACCCCTAACTTACTGTAACATTGTACGGGCCTCTACTTATCGTTCACATTTAAATAAGGTTGAACATTTTACGAAAGCATATTATTCGTATTGTTTTCTTAAATTTTTATCCTCAACTAATTTAGCATTTATAAACAATAACCTATTAATTATCTTTCAAATTCACAGTTTACAAGTTGCTCTTTTTATGTTCTCTTATGATTATAATGCACCCCCCGAGATATTTTCAGTTTTTTTCAATCACACCAACAATTACAACAACCCTCCTCACTTTCCATTTAATACACACGAACAAAGTCCTTCATTTTTCAAATCTACCTTTAAGCTCTTCTCCATTCAATGTTATGGTCCAAAGTCATATTTTTCAATTCTCTCACCAATGAAAAATCAAATTCAACGAATGAACGATTGAACGAATGAACGAATGAACGAATGAACGAATGAACGAATGAACGAATGAACGAATGAACGAACGAACGAACGAACGAACGAACGAACGAACGAACGAGCGAGCGAGCGAACGAACGAACGAACGANAACATAGCGATGGATGGATGGATGGATGGATGATGAATGAATGATGAATGAATGAGTGAATGAACGAACGAATGAACGAATGAACTAACGAACGAACGAACGAACGAACGAACGAATGAACGAATGAACGAATGATCGAATGAACGAATGAACGAATGAACGAATGAACGAATGAACGAATGAATGAATGAATGATTGCCGAATAATTTATCTTTTTTGTACTTTTTACATGAATTTCCTGCTCATTTTAAACGTAGACTGTTGAATCCAACGAGGAGGTTCCTGGTTGTTCCACGTGGACGTAATGGACACAAAGTGACGGATTTTTTAAGGAGAACGCATCAAGGTGCGCATCGTGAATTCTGAAGTTTAATTTTTAACATTTCAGCCTCTCATGAAATTTTTAAAACTTTTTCATTTACAAAGAAAATGCATCAGCGACATCATGCTCGACAGAATTAAAGAGAAAATGGCCGCTGCTTTCTGAAAATATTTCTGCACTCAACCTTGTTTCATATTTTTGCCTATTATTTGAATTAAATAAAACTGAAAAATATAATATTGCATTTATTTAAAAAATAAATTATCCGGAAGTCTCAAAAAATACAAAGCAAATATTTAAAATTTCGATTACGAGGAGCATCTGAATGGACGGCAACACTGCGTGCCACAAAAACAAAATTCTTTTTGTAACAAATATCAGAAATTACGTAAAAATAAGGAAATTCAAGTAAAAATTCATCAGACTTGAATGCATTTTAAGCATCACCCTTCTATTTGGAGCTAATTTTGGCAAATTAATCAACTGAAAAATAATTTGTTTAAAACTTTTAAAGTCATAATGAACATTATAACATTAACAGCCTCCACATTTTAATAGCATCGTGTGAATAATCTCAGAAAATGACTTTCAATGAGTGAGTATTAAGAGGCGATGATGCTAAACTTTAATCTCTGATAATTGAACAAGGGTGCTCTTAAGGAGATGCATACATGCATTTTATGTGCATTCATTCGCTCAGATGACTTTAAACAGAAGCAGACTTGTATTGAAATATTTGTAATGATATCTTGAAGACATTCTGTGATTTTTTAGGATTGGCAAGATTCATCTGAAGTGTAATTGATTAAAAAACGTTGTTCGGTATTCATCTGAACGTAAGAAATGAAGAGAAATAAAATATCCACCAGGGAGTGGGATCGTGCCAACGCCTGCTACCAACAACTGATGCTAAAGTGCAGCCAGGACCCAGTTGCCATCCACCACTTGAGATTGCACATTGGGAAATACATCATCTACTCCGTCCCTTGTTCCAGGAGGAATACGATAACGAGTAAGTTCCCTCCATCTGCTTTTAGTCGAACCTTGGCTCTCGACTTGTCTAGCTTTCGTTAATAAATTATTGCCATAATAAAATTATTGATTCTTTGTCAAAGCTTAGTTGACGCTAATAACTTATTTAAATTTCACGTTTAGAAATTTGTTTCTTAAAATTGACTCTTGTTCGGAATTTAAATTAAATTGTTTCTGTCTTTGTTGGAAATTGTTCACATTCACTTATTTTTCACCTTCCATAAGATTGGTCGTAAGATTTTACCTTTTCTTTCAGATTTCAGTCCGAAATGCTCTATAATGAGTCTAATCTAAATAAATTACAACTAATTGTTGTAAAATATTCTTTAAACCGGGATTTTAATATTGTTTAAAATTTTAAAATCATGAAATATTTTATGCTTTAATAATTTTAAATACACTCCAGCCTCTGGAGTCTGGCCATATTTCTGATTTACATTTTAGTGCGGGTTGTTTGTTTAGCGTGTTGTCGGAACGCGCGGCTGTTTGTCTTCTGCGGTGAAATGTTTGGTAAAAATAGTCCGCAATTGAATTGGAGTTACATATCGATGAATTGAGAAGGTTAAAAGTTATTTAAAGAACTTATTTAGAACTTTCCACTTGCAGACTGAATTATTTTTCCACTAGAAATTCAAATGAAATTCTTGAAATCAGTTTGACAATCCATCATGCTCGTTTCGCTAGCGAGTCAGTTTTCGATGTTTCCTTTGACAATTGCCTGATTTGGAAATTTAAAATGAGCTCTGTTTGCATTTCAAAACTTGTTTCAAATCAACAGACTTTTAAACAAGTGGACCTCGTGGGTCCACCCTATTAACATGCTAAGGTTTTAATGTTTTTGATTCAATTTTTCTTTATTTTTACTTCAATATATTTATATTTCACAACCTCACATAAGCAGGTGGTACAAAGCATTTTATTGGTGTGGATGAAGCCATTTCTGACATATTATTATTTAATAATATAAAACTATTTATCATAACAACACATTTGCCAGGCTCGGTATAGAATTAGTTGGTCGAGGGTTTACTTGGCTTAATTAATTTGAATTTAAGGAAAGTTTTATCACCAAGAAAAGTTCCAATAATCAGATTACAATAGACCCAATAATAATAATAACATAATAATTATAATCAATAAAAACATTGATGACATAACAGCTGATGACTAAGGAAACCAATTACTTTGTTCGTGCCCCTAATTTGTTTCCAATTTGAAATCTTAATCTCGAGGAATGGAAATGTCTTTGAATTTGTCGAGGCATTTTATTTATGGCAGACTCTAACTTTATTCCCGCCATCCTCTGGTATTAAGTGGAGCGTTCAACTTAAATGTGGATGCTCTAAAATCTGCACCCTGACGAACAAAATAAAATTTTTATCTCCCAACTTTGGGGCTCCTCTGAGCTCTTCAAATCACCGGGTTTAAGCTTCTCCTTTAAATCTAATATCATCTCCTCTCTCCAAACGCTGCACTCTCTCTCCCATTTCGCTGACGCCTCGTTCATTTCCAGGGACCTGCCATTTTGTCCTCCCTGACGTCGATTTGAAGGTTCGATTTCATCAATTCCACTCCGTGAGTTTCACTGAAATTCTTCGTGGATTCAAGTCGAGGTGCCCTTGGAATGCGGTGGACATTGAATCCCCGATAAGGTTTTGCTGTCCTGGTTGGAAGCAGGAGTTGAAGAAAGATTGATTTGTACAAAAATAACCACAAAATATGATGGCTCGTTCAAACGTCGAGATACGATCTGGATGTGAGAGCCATAATAACATCAGAACGAGGACTGAAATAATTAATGAAATAATAATGCAGGTGCACGATGGAATTGCAAGAGTGCAGCACCTTATAAACAACGGAATTTCACGCTCACTCGACTCCCTTCGTAAGTTACCGAGGTTCTTGAGGTCAGAAAATCACGAACAACGTTGACTTGAAACACGAGCTCAAAATTAAGATGAGATCGACATGTTGATCCATTAAATTCTACAATTGTTTGATGCAAGTAATTGGTGATTTTTCTGAAATTATCACCTGGATATTTCTTGAAACCGTGAATTGTAGCGATGGGGACCTGATGTCAGAGGAATTGAAGTTGTAAGCAGGAATTTGATTGCTGTCAATCGATGACGTCATCTCATCATTCCCAAGAGTTGAAAGAAGATACCCTTACTTACATCGAATACATTTTATTCAAAGTATCGTGGAGTTTACTATTGGGGGTCATTTATTGGTTGCAGTTCCCCAGAGTGTAAGTTCAGGTTGATATTGATCAGAACATCATTCGTCCACCCAGTCATAAAAACTGCAAATTAAAAATCGCTCGCCAGGACAGATGGTGTCTGCTACTTTTTTGAAACACGAGGAAGAGGAGGAAGACGAAAAGGGAGAAAATGAGGAGGAAGATTAGGTTCTTCGGCGCGAAGTGAAAGAAATTGAATATTTTTCCCATTCCTGGCTGCCAAATAGATTTTAAAGAATAAAAAGTAAATCCACAATTTTTATTCTAGAAATATTTGTGTGCGAAAAATAGCTGCGTGGAACGGTGAAATGGCGTGTGTGATCAGCTGCTGATGCTGATGACAGTTATGGCGATGTGGGGGATCAACTACGTGTTCCTGAGTTCACGGTTCGTTAAGTTTGAAACGATTTTTAATGTTGACCAGAATGGGCTGATATCCACGAGGCAACGAAGTGCACCATCGACTAATAACGAACTTCACGCATGAGTTGTCGTCGTGCTCTGCTGGTTTTACTGATATCGAGTCATTCGAAAGTAGATGCGTGGATTATTTCGGAATAATTTTGTCTAATTGTTCGATTGGAGATGAATTTTTAGATGGGCTTAAATTGGAATTTCATTATTGATTAACATGATTGTTAGCCATATTGCATTGGTGATACCACGATGATTAGGTGTGTTGTCATGACGATCATTATGCTTACCATTAGAAATGACCATTTCTTTACTCATTTGTGGAGGTTGGATATCGTCATCATGAAAGACTATTAAATGCAGCTTATGACACCAACTCATGGTTGACGTTCACGCACTCATTCACTATTCATTCATTCATTCCTTCCAGTGCATTTCTTGTTCCAATCGTTCGGGATTATTTATAGAAATCTTTTTAAATTGATCCTTTCATGTTAGTTCCATTCAGGCATTATTATGTGATTTAAACTCTATTTGTAATTAATTTTTATGTTAATCTGTATTTATTTTTTTACTTATTTGCTGTGCATCTACATTTTGTCATATTTATTTCACTTTAACATGATTTTATTAACCAATTTTAAAAATATATATATTTGAAAGTAATTTGATGTGACGCAAACAAGATGGCTGCCAACACGGAGAAAGAGAGACGATGTTACTTTGTTGATTGCATCACATTTGCATACATTACCTTGTTTCGTGTCCTGACTATCGCAAATTAGTGAGATTGTTTGAAAAAGCAGCAAAATTCAGTGGATGATAGAAAGAGTGACTGATGAAAGGCAACGTTGAAGACAAAAGTTGTTAATCTGATTTCTTGTAATAAACTTATTTTTATTCAAACGAGTGAAGGACCATCTTGTTTCATGCAGTCTCAAAAGACAATTCAAGAATGCGATGGTTAACGTCGGACCAATGATGGATGACAATTTTCAGATTATTATGAATAATTATTGTTAAATCCTGCCAAAGAAACTTAAAAGTATACGAAAATCGAATGTTTACAATCTCTGAAGAATGTGTAATGTAAACGCTTTTCCTGAGTATTTGTTCAGCTTTAAAGACAAAGTTGAGGGAATGAGGCATCCTGAAACCGGCAAACAAATTGAAGGTCTTAGTTAATTTTAGATAATTTTCGAAAGGTCAAACAAAAGTTCATCCGTTGGCACAGCCGACCTTGCGAGTAAGTGCGCCCCACAGATACTTGCAATAAAATATCCCAAGGAGCAAAATGCACGCGAGTTTGATGGACATTCGTGTTTTGTCGTCAGGATTTCCTGGAAGGCATCCATCTTCCGCACGCGTTCCATAAGGATTGATCACTTCCATCTCAACCTCCGTCGAAGGAAATCCATCCAACTTCAGATATTTTTTCATCGGACCTTCGAAATCAAAACACGAAGTGAAACCATTCTTTGGAACTTCCAACATCTCCGGGAAGTGAATGGTTACAAAACAACTTCCAGTGAACAATGGAGACATGAAAGTAAATAAATAAAATCTATTTATGGTTTTCGGCTGACTGGAGAAATATGAAAAAAAGAAATTTCGAGTTCCGGTCTCCGAGCGCAAATAGATGGAAGTCGTAACAGGAGGATGTCTCTCCAGGTCCTGCTGTTTCGTCCGTACATCAATCTTTCCGTGAAGTCCGTGATAAATTCTCTCCAGATTCAAGCTGGAGTGGATTTATTACTCAGTGCCACATCACATGAGAGGCATTCGAGATATCTCCCGACAAAAAAGACTTTTGTTCGTGTTTTGTTCCAAATTTTTTTATTTTAAAATTCAAAGATGTTTATTTGACATTTTGTTTCATTCTGTTATTCACATATCGCAAGGGCATAATTAGCTGGATATTAATAAGAATAAATGTGAAAAATACACAATAGCAGACGCATAGCGAGGTCAGCGGTTGGTTCTACCAACATCCGGGTTTTTATTCCAGGAAGACTTTAATAATTCCATGATTTTCTTCTCCATTTTTTCCGCAACTACCTCCACACATCGCTCACATATTCTTGCTTACTGCAGCGCTATTTAATCATTGCCTAAACCAATTATTTGTTTAACGTGCAGCAATTTATTCACCAATTGGTTATATAAAAATAACTGTTATTCATTTAATGCACTTAATATTAAATGATTGAAATTACTTAAATAATATTTCATTTCAATCAACGAAGAAATGTCAGCAAGAATGTCTATAATGATACAAGTCTTAGATCAAAGTCATTTACATTTACATTTACATTTATTTAGCCCATATTTAGAGTGCACAAGTTATCCCAATGGGATGTGCAGGCACTATGACAAACATCGCCAGCAATTAAGTTCAATCATTGAGTGAGAGTAAAAANAGGTATTGAGGAGCGCTGCCTGTGGCGGCTCTGTAGACTAAAAGGAGGATTTTGAAGGTGATTCTGTCCGGAATTCTCAGCCAGTGGAGGTCCATGAGAAGAGGAGTGATGTGGTCAGAAGACCTTCCTCCATAAATGAGCCTCGCCGCTGTGTTCATTACTGCTTGAAGGGTGTTGATATTCCGGCAACTGGCATTGACCAGAAGCGAATTGCAGTAATCGAGCTTTGAGAGAGAGCATTTAAATGCTATATTAAGAGTTTTGCCTCCAACAAGATCTTTATTTCAAGAAGAAGAGTTCAAAGTTCAAAGTGTTGTTGATGTCGGTTTGAAATTACTTTGTCTCCGAAAGGATTTCAACAGTAATTTTAAAACAGCAGTCGCAAAAGGTAATGAAATGATTGAAAAATTACTTGCTGCTTAAAAGCTCTTTTATTCGTGAATTAGAATTCGTGAGGGGTCGACTATAAATTCACAAAAGCCTGTAGTGGCTTCGATACGAAAGCAGTTGTTGTGGAAAATTATGTTGCTACAGTTTCTTTTATAATAAGCTGTAGCGTTGATTTAGTTTCACCGATGATAAATGTGATTTCAATAAAATGGAATGATTTATTTGAGGATGTTAAGTGTTATTTTTTGTAAAGCAGATTACTTGTAATGTATTACAATAATTTGAAATGTATTACCAATTGCACCAACAGTATCTTACTTATGAATCGTAATATTTACAAATGGAAGATTTTAAGCAGCATTAACAGTATTTATCATCTAAAGATGCAGAGGTGCAACGATTTTGTAGTGCTAAAATAATGATATTTCATGATGCGACAGTTATGCCAAACCACAGTCTTGGGGAGTGCATAGTGTCGGAACTAAGCACCACTCACACCTGCACGGATGCCATTGAAACTTACCTCAAACACTTCATTACGAACAGGAACTACAGGGGAGCATGCAGGTTGAGATTTAATTATTAAATATTACATTTATTTGAACAATTTCTTGAGCAACTCATTCAGAGAGGGCATATCAATTTCAAGGTTTTTGGACGTTTCATTAGAAAGTTTTCCCTTATGTTGTGACTTTAACGGTCAAAATGTCAACCAATTATGCAGGTTTAACTTTGTAATCACTTGCATAATAAATACTTATTGCATCACAAAGGTTATCATAGCAATTCTTATCAGATATGTTGTCGACGGACGGATTATCACTTCCATAGCAGGAAATGAAATGACTAACTGTTGACTAACTATTTTGTTACCAAACCTCAGGGTGGTCAGCTCAGTTCTGAGGTGCTTGCACGACGTGAGGAGCATGATAGAAAGCAGATGTGGAGCTGAAGGAAGCTCTGAGTACACGAGACACTTCATCAGACCAGTGGTCGACCAGACGAGGAACGTGGTCATCAGCCACTGCTCCCTTACCAGCCCCTACAGCGATTACTTCGTGGCGCCTCTTTCCACCTCCGCTTCGTTTCCACTCCACCTCAACTTCTTCCTTCTCGTGTTCTCATGCATCACGCTCTCTCTTCACCTGTCACCATGCACTGGAATCTTCGTCGAGTTACTATCACGACAATCACCTAAACGTGCTTCTGGCCTGCTCGGAGTTTTCAACCTTAGCTTTTCCATCGATTTCGTTGCCTGTTTTGTGATGTTCATGTCGAAACTTCTCCAGTTTTGTACCTCCATCACCATAAGAAACATTCCACCAACAACTCGTCAAATGTCTCGATCGTGTCTTGGTTTCTCGTTTTCCCCACTCAAGCCATCTTCCAGCGGAAAGTTACAATCCAGCGAGGTGACTGATTGCCTCACATCACAAGCTTCAAGTCCCCTGGAAAGAAAATCCTTCTCCAACCTTCCGAGAGTTGCTCACTTTTCATGGGAAAGACAAATTCCAAGCAGGATAAAGAATTATGGAAGGCAGAGGATCTCTTCTCGTCGGCATGCCTCGAATTTTAGACAAACTGCATGTTCCTTGCTGATGATCTTTCGAGGAAGGCTGCTTAAAATCTGCTTGAAACGTCGCCTTCCCACCAGGAAGAGAAAGGAGAATCCCTCAATTTCATCGTGTCTTTCAACAACGAAGAGTATCCAGTATTTTTCTTCTTATTTCATCGGTTCACAGGCCTATTCTTCCGTCGTTCCAGTTTTCAGTGGCTCCGTTCCCAGCTCAACTGAGAAACTCAGAGCAGCACCAAGAAGGAGCTTCCACGCAGGACGCACGGGAGGTTAACTCCAACGCGCACGAACGCACAGATGAAAAAGAAATCCAAGACTGGAAATCTTTTCCGGATCCAGGCGTTAATCGGGTTAACTCGCTTCCAAGCTGCACCAGCTGCACTTTCCTCTGCGGATTGTAATTTCTTTGGTTCAAAGCTTCTCATTAGCGTTTCATTTGCAGGATGTTGAATTGTGCCTTTTGCGTTCGATTGAAACTGTGCACTACACGAGGTACAATGTGAACTCTTTCGTCAATTAATTGATATGAATTACTTAAATAATTGGTTAATTAATGTGATTTCCATATTTCATTTTCTATTTACGAGGATATTGTATCTTTTTTAAATGTCTTTTTAAGGACTGCGTTGGTGGGTGTATTCAATAATAAGACGAAATGTTTATTAACATAAAATCAATACAACGGCTCAATATTTTCGTTTGAACAAAGTTTTGTTGAAGTAAGCTCGCCAGTTAGAGGAGATTGCTTTTCAGTTACACGCTTGCACTGTTTTAAGTATGAAAAAACTGTCACCAAAAATCTCTTCTAAATGGCGATCTTATTTTGAATACAAAACTTGTTCAAACTAACATAAAATCCTGCACAAATGATTTTATTTCGAAAATTAGATAAAAATACATTAATTTAAAAACATAACATACAGATTAAAAGGAATTCCAAGCTACTTTCTTCTCAGTAACTTCAATGCATTGGAAGGATTCGTGTGGAGGCAATCTCAAATGAAGGCACTTCTTTCTCTTTTAAGCGTTCGAGTCTTTCTCTCCAAAAGCTTTTGTCTCCAAATTTGTTATAATCTTTACTTGTCATAATTATCAAGTTATTACAAATAAAGCATTATTCAATCGCACACGAGATCATCTGACATGGTCTGATGCCAGAAGAGAACTTGATGACAATGTTTAAAACATTGGAAGTCCACGCACCACCATCACGTGTTCTGAGAACAAGAATATTTCATCATTTTGAACATGTCCTCCTGTCAGGATTTGATAAAATTATTTTAATAAAATTAATGCTGTTTATTATTTCAAGGAAAAATGTTTTCGTGATTTTTAAGTTTAAAAAATAAGAATTTAAAAAAGAGCTTTGAAATGCCAGAGGAACACATTGAGGAACACAGGCATTTAGAAGCGCTTTCCAACGCTTTTCTGAATTTAATTTATCTTAAAACAAAATTCTTCCAGGTTCGCAACTTCCGTGGAACAATTTATTTAATTTATTTATTTTATTTTATTTTATTCAACTTCCAAAGGACGAGGTGCTTTTTCGTTTCATTGGTATCATTGATTGTTTCACATCGGCAAGCATCATCAGCTAGTTTGTTTTACGAATTTGTAGCAGCAATTGAAATACTCGCAATTCATAATCGTTCTGTTTGCAACTGGTCTTCAATTCATTCCCCGTCGTCGTAATCATTCAAAATCAGAAAGTAGAAACTGATTAGCGTTTTTTAAAACCTCGAATAATTTTCTCAAAATATTAGTTCCTTTGTTGAAAACTGGAGTTAAGGCATGGATGGCATGAACCTACATTTAACGAAATGATGTAGTCGATGAGATCGCTTCATAATTCACTCTTATCTTTTACTTCTACTATCGTATAAAAATGACATCAAACCCTGCAAATTGTATTTCAAAAATTTAATTACAAAATAATTTATTTGTCCATTTAATAATATTATTAATTATTAATTCCCGAGCCCAATGTGTTTCAGTGACATATCAGCGAACGCAATATACCCACGTCGTTTCTCCATATTTCAGATTTTATTCCCACTTTTAAACCGGAGGACGTTGCATTATGAAACTGAATCTTCCTCTGATTGGACGAGAGTGAACGGAACTATTTTTAGGCCGTGACATCATCAATGGAATTCAGCTCCAGCGCCAATCCTGGGAGGACGCCTGGAAAGAGGAAAAGTTAATTCTATTTTTATGGATCGAAAGCCTGAATTAATCGTTTGGGAGTCGTTCTTTCACGTCATGGTAGCAGCCGGTGTAATTGCATGGCGTCCGTGGATGATTAGAGAACCATGCGTCGGTCTCAATTGGTTCTCTTCTTATTTTAGGCGTCATTTTCTCCGGGTTATCGACTAAACTATCAGCCTGGAAATGATGCCAACCTCCCTCGTGTAATTGAGAAAGAAAAGAGAAGATTCCAGTTGCCATTACGATGTCCATTTTCGTCTCACGTGACCGGATGTAGCCATTTCTTCAAGTCACAACCGATAGGGATTTTGGTAATGTTTATCATGAAGTTTTGTCGAAAATAATTTAATCCTTCTTTCTTTTCTTTGGTGTTCTGTTATTTCCTTCGATGCAAGTCCAGTTGAGATCAGCTGATATATCAATCAACTCATCCATGGTTCAAGCGATTTTTCGTTGCACTTATAATTATCAAAAATTATTAAAAAATCAAGCCACATATTTGATATTATGAATAATTTGATTATGACGAAGTTATTCCGACCTATTTGTTATTAACAAGGTTTAATTTCAGCATTCAACAAGGAAATTCCGCCACTTATACGCTTGATTCCATCGAAGAATTTTTCTTCAAATGAAGAACTTTTCTCTTTTTCTCGATCTTCTCCACTTTTTCAACCACGTTTTAATTGTTAAAACGCAATTTTATTATTGCGATGTAATTACTGCCACACATTGTAACTTTTAATTACGTTGTAACTTTTCTCGAACATGTCGGTCGTTGGAAATGTTCTAAAGAGTTGGTTCGCGAGTTTTTTAAGCATTTGTACAGTTATACTGTCATGTCAGTAGAATTGCTCAAAATTTCAAACCACTCTGTGTCTATCGAAAAGTTGGAGCGGTGAAATAAATTTACAAAGTTGATCAATCAGTAATTCAAATAGCCTGTTTTGCCATTAAAATTTTATTATATTAAGCTAACAAAAGAGACGTTAACCGAAAAAGATTTGAATCGATGAAGAAATATAATAATATCTCTTAAGAAAAACATTTAACCAAGTTATCATGTCGCAGATATTTTAGATGATATTTAACATTCAGCATTTGCTCCGACAATTAAATGAGCAACTAATTAAATATGACTTGAAAGGTTAGAAGATGAATTTTATTGTGTGGCTTAATTTTTCAAACAATCATCTAGATTAGAAACAGTTTTGAATTTAGGAAGTGAGTTAACTTCTAATTATTATTAATTAACTTCTTATTATTAATAATTAACTTCTAATTAGCAGATAATAGAATAAATTGGGAAATACAGAATTTCAAACACTGAAATATTACAATTTGGGATTCGAACTATAAATTTTGATCAGCAGCTTAAAATATTAAAATTTTGTATTTTAATAGTGCCAGTATATTGTAATATCGTTAAATAATACCAATCAAATGAACAAAAGATGACTGATCGTACATCTTCGTGATGAGCAGAGTGACGAATTTATCTTCCCTCATGCAAAGGCATCTTTCATACGTTTGCAAAATAGAAAAGTGGAAACCATGTCCGTGTTTTGTAAGCTCATTGGTGATCTTCCGTATTTGTATCGTGAGCCATTAATCTGCCTGTCACATCTTTATATGATTTCCCGGAGGCTAGGTCATTCGATACAAATATGTTGGTATTTCTTTCCACAATGGATGTTTCATAATTTGGTGTTATATTATAGGGAATTACTGTTACCTTTTCACTTTAATTACCCAACTCCGATGATAGTCATCACAAATTTCTTTTCTTTTTTAACCCGAGAAATAAAACCATTCATCGTAAGATTCATAACCAGAAAATGTCCTCAAGGCATAGAATAATGGGGCCTTTATCATAGCTTCAAAATAAACTTGTCATTCATTTTAATCAAATCCTTAGGCATTTTATTTAAAAACTAGATTAAGTTTGTGTTAAATAGGTTTTATTAAAAATTAATGCCAAACAAAATCGATTATAACATTTGTTACGATTAAATTAAAAACAAAATTTATTATATTATTAGTGACATTTTGACTTTATAGTGACAAATTTAATTTCATATTTTGTTCCTGTTCACTTTTAAACCGTTGCTATTATGGCTTTATAGGAAATTTAAAAAATAATAGCCGACTTAAGCCAAATTGAATCAGCTTGAGTTATTAATATGAATAAGGCAAATCGAGAAAAAGTTATTTATGGGAATGTTTCTAAACGATATGCAAGCAAATTGTTTTTAAGGCCAGAGGAAGTTAGACCTGTTGCTGCCTGGGTCTTACCCGAATGTGGAGATTCTAATTCAAACGCAGAGGTACTCTTAATGCACCTAGACAGATATATATTCTGAGTTTTTGTTTAACTAGGCCTAAGTTATTGTTACGATTGCATGAGAATCATTTTGATGTTACAGCTTTCTGCTATGAAAGAAGAAAAGATACTGCGCGAGATTCAAGTATGTAAAGAAATTAAATTGAAACACTTTCAAGAAGAAGTCAAACAAAGATTGTCATTAAGTTATAAGTCAATTAAAGAGGATCAACTCCAAAAGTTTCTTAAAAATGTAATTTCTTTTTTTAGTATTTAGTTATACCCTGGCTTAACTTTTATTTCTTCTACTATCAGGCCAAAGACAAGCACCAAATAATTTCAAAAAGTTATTATCAAAGAGCAAAAAGTTGGACCTTCCAATAATAAATTTAAATATAAACTTTTTAAAAAAGAATTTATCTCTTTAGATTATAGTGAAAGTGGTGAATGTAATTTGGAAAACTGTTTTGATAACAGTTTGCATTGTCACCATCATAACATTGCTCAGGTGAGTGACAATAAGAACGACTCAGATTATAAGGAGATGACCAGGAGAGCCTTCATGGATGCTGAGAGGGAACAAGTGAGAGAAATTAAAAGACAGCAGCAGGTCAGGCAGAGGCTGAACAGGTTAAACGTTTAAATTCTGCTTTTCAATACTAGTTATTGATAATATTGATATAGTTATTACAATTGGTAATCAAACTAAATATTTATTACAATGTATTTTCATTAATTTAACATTTACATCTTCAATATTTTTTTAAAAGAGAGAAGGAGCTGAGAGAAGTTGAAAAGATATTCAAGATGAATAATTCAAGAATCTCAAGGCAAGGAGTGGAGCAAATAAGTTTGCCTTTGCAAGGTGGAGACTCAAATCATGACAGTCAGGATGGTCTGACCAGTGAAACTAAAAAAAAATGTTTTGCCCAGAAACAGTATTCTAAAGATGTGGAACAAGAGAGGTTGCCTTAAAGTAGAAACTTTTAGAAAGTTGATTGAATAATAAATTATTCTCCATGCTTACCATTCCAATGCCAAAGGAATCACATAAACTAACTGCTACCATTCTTCATTTTATCATTCTAATTCAGTGATCACATTATATAACATTAATATATTTACACTTTTCCAATTTGTAATGCTAATTGCAAATTTAATATCCATCTAATGATATTTTCTGGTGTCAGATTAATAGCTCAATTGAAAGAAAATCTGGCAAAGAAGTTCTCAGGGTCTGGTCTCCCTTGTCCCCAATTATGTTTTTGTTGTTCAGACCTTCTCCAAATCCAACCAAGAACTTGTGCTGTGAATTGTGCATTCAGTAACAATCCTCTTGGCAAGTTTTTTAATGATGTTACCTTGGTTCAATTACCCATAAAAATTCTTTTATTGGGGTTATTGCAACAATTGATTATATTGTCAGAGATGAAATACTCCATTGCAATGTCTTTCAAAATTTGGGAGTTAATATTATCAATGTAACATAAAGCAAGTTAGCTCCAAGAGGGTTGGGATGCTGCAAACAACATTAAAAGCAACAGTTGTTCCATGTCGTGTTCACAACCCAGCTTGCACTGCCACAAAGTGCCCCTGGGAGGTGGAGCTATGTAAATGGTCTAACGGTTCTGATGCTTAGGCTTATGGCACTAAATAAATATATTACTATTATTATTACATAAATTTCTTTAAAGGTTTATGAATACAATTTAACAGCACTCATCAGAGCTTTGAAAAGCTTGTCCTGTTCATGAAAACATGAAGTTTCACATTGACCTGTGTGTATTCATTGCCAGAAGAAGTTAAGATATTTGAGATTTCCGGCTTTTTAGTCGAATATTTAATGCAAATGTTATCGTGATTATGCAGATGAATAAACAAATACAGCTTTTTGTTTATAACTTTAAAATGGTTCACTTAAAAAGCAGACGTTTGGCTTTAGGGAATGCGTTGTTTTTGTTCTTAGTCGCTTAACTCCCATGAATGACACACGTGAAGACACACAAATTAAGTCAATTCAGTAGCAGGAAACTTGAGACAAATGTCTTGCAATCAGGAGTCTCACATGATAAGTTACAATTAATTCATTCATTCTATTTACAATTCAAAGTTATTTTCTAAAAATTTGAAGCCTATTTTTGCATTACAAGTCATACCTGTTTCACCATATAGCATATAGCATATGATCTCCAATTAAGGATTCATTATAAATATAATTTACTATCTTGACAATCATCCCTGACATGCAAAATAACAAACTTGTCTTTCACATGATCATGATAGTTGGCTATCCAAGAGATTCTCAATTTTGAATGGTAGTTTATCCCATGTTTTAGGTATTTTACTGTAGGTCGTCGAGCCACTTTCCATCCATGACAATGCTTCTTTTTTCAAAATATATGCATAGACATTGCTCTTTTTCTTGAAATTAATCTTTACTGCCACTGCTTCATCGCATGTCAAACACTTCACATCACCTAGGAAAAGAATGGACAACTTAATGATGTCGTTTTCATTTGAAATGGCATTGTAATGTAAGTACCCAAATGCTGGTTTTGTTTAAAATTTTTAATGTTTGACCATCCACAGAATTTTGTCTTTTTATTTATTGAATCATGATCCATGGAAATGTATCCTGTAGGAGATTTTTTTACAGAACTTCCTGAACATATAATCGTCTTGCATGTCTTGCAGTAGAGAGTTATGTTTTTAGGATCGATTGTTTTTGACGTTTCTTCTTTTTCTATAACTGATTTTAAACTTTCATAGAGTGTTTTCTGTTTTAAAATATTAAAATAAAAATAATTAAGTAACACTAATAATATTATAAATCACTAATATGATTGCCAAATACATTTTGAAAATTTACTTTTGCTTTCTCCAAAATTTGTTGAAATATGACTTCATCATCTGGTAAAGTATCTAAAACTTCAAGCATCTTCCTTTCCTTAAAAAGGTTCTCAATCTCTCTGCTGAGATTTATGGATCCTTCATCAACGATCAGAAATATTTGGCTATCTGGAGCTCTGGCACGACCCCTGGACTGAACTGTCCCTATCTCATTGCTCACAAAATTGTACCTGTAATTATGTAATGACCACCAAGGTAACGTTTAACTGATATTATGTGGGCCACATTATTATCTGCCTCTCAAACAGTATTTGCTATTAATTTATAATATAGATTATAAATATATATATATATACTGTCAAGTAATGATTATCAAGTTGCACCTTATAACTGAGTTGCACTTTGGATAGTCCATGCCTTCCTGAACAACATCAGTGCCAATAAGAACAGAGCATTTTTTACCTGCTATTTCTATTAGAAAATTTTTTTATAAATATCTTTTTTTGGCAGACTTGCATTTACTAGAAATGATTTTGTTAAAGCTAGGAAAGCCTATAATTCTTGATATGAGAAACCAAGTTTGCAAACTGACTCTTGAATGTTGAAATGGTTTGTATTTGCCGAGATTCCGACATGCCATGTTCTTCGTTGCTTTGGCCAACAATGTTGAGACAGTACAGTTTCTCTTTCAAATCTTTGTGGCTTTCCAAGAAGTTGTACAAAAAGTCAACAATTCTGCAGGTTCTCGCTATTACAACACCTACATTAGCAGAAAGGTTTATAAATGTTAAGGATTTTCAGCAATTAAAAAACTGTTGTAACTACATGTTGCATTTTGTCCACTCATGCTCTCAAGGAGGTGACACAACTTGACCAGCTTCTCATTATTTGTCCATGCTCCATCATAACAGCAGATCATTTCCAAGTCCTTGATGACTGTTTCAATTTTCATTTGGAGTTTCGTTTGGTTCTCAGGTCCATACAAAAATGCCAAATCGGATCTTAGGGTTGCGATCGCATGCTCCTCTGTGGTGTCATTGGACAACAAGAGGGCTTCATTAAGTTCCTTAAGTGCCTTGCAAACAAAAATCATGTTCGTTGTTCCTTCCAGTTTTTCATAAGCCATTCTCTTTTCAATTATAATATTCTGATAAGCTTGGCTTCCATGAATTGGCATCGACCGAAGTTGATTTTCTATCTCAATTTCAGACATCAATCTCGAGAGTTCCTGAAGACGAGTGATGAATTGTTTTGTAGAATGAGGGTTAACATTTGAATACTAAAAAAAATAAAATATCTACCAAATAAAAGTGTGGATTCTGGCGAGGAGCACAGGATATGATTTGATCTTTTGTCGGCTTAGAATTATGCTTCAGTAGTTCTTCCTTGTTATTCTGATCTTCGATAACTTTTATTCTACTGTCCAGCCTTGCACACAAGTTAGCAAAATGAGAAAGAATTTGAGTTTCATTTGATGAATTATCTGTTCCAAGAGATGCTGTCATTCCAAGAATTTGTGGGAGCTTGTAATCTTTATTCAGCAATTTTTTATGGTGGTAAATATTCATGATTTTGTTATAAGGATGCTCCAGCTTTGTATGATGACACTCATCAAACACTATAAAATCTAGGTCCTGTAAGTCAATTGATTCACTTTCAAGTTCATTAATTAAGACCTGATGTGTCAGAACAACAGCATTGCATCTATTTAATAATTCCTTCAATGGGATGTCGGGGTTGCTCATGACTGGTTCATCCAACATGATTGTCAACATCTCTGATTGCTGCTTAGCCAGACTCCTCACAGGCACCAAAAACACTATCTTAACCCGTGGATCTCTCTCGATTAATTTCTTGCATATGTATCCAGCTGTGACCGTCTTACCAGATCCAGTGGAGAACATATGATCACGTTATGACCCACTATGGATGGTTGGGCAAGTTCCAGCTGGTAATTCCTGAGTTTGAAGTCACTCTGAATGGCTTGAAATCTCCTTAGGGAGTCCTCCGACGAGCTGGTTACCAGAAAGCTTCTGTAATCACCCTCTCCACCGAAACTATTGCTATCACTTTCATTGAGCGAATAGCTTGACTGCGATCTTTCATCGTCAGCTCTGATTTCAAAATGTTCACAAAAGCTTAAATTGGCGCTGTTTGTTAAAGAATGTTGTGATCTCTTTCGAGCAACTAAACACTGGCTGACAGATGATTGTAGGATAAGATCTTCCAACTTCTCTACGATATCATTGCGTTGTATTTCTTTACAAGAGTCTTTCAGGGACTGAAGATAACCTCGGGGATCTCGTTGCTCCATTTTAACTACCAAGTCTATAAAGTTTTGTATCTTTTCTCTTTCTCCAGCCTCTTTAATGTGAGTAAAAGATAACTTCTGAAGGGTAATTTTATCGACGTCATCGTGAATCGTTGCCAGAGAAGCCCTCAGGTTGACATCGGGATCCATTACATATACAGAAAGTAAACACTTTCGGAAATCCCAGAGGATGAGTGTATAGGCATGGTTGTCCAATCGGTTAACTGTATTTTCACGCTTATAACACGCATGCTATACTTTATTTTAGATACCATACACCACCTCTGCGTTCTATAGTCATAAGTGCTATAGAAAAATAAATTTACATGCATAATTTTGCTAATTGAATTAACAAGTTACGATTAAATAAAGAAAACATATGAGTGCTTATTTATTAAGAGTTAAAATTTACGAGCACGTTGAATTCGTATGCGATGCTTGCATAAGGACATTCCACGTCAAATCAACACATCTGACATCCTGCCCATCTTGGAATTTGCTGAAATTTGGCAGAGTTGTTAACATTTAACATGGACGAGTAAGGTCAAAATTTTTGACTCAAAAATTAAAATTTTAGATTTTTTGGTCAATCGCTGTCAGAAACAACGTTAACATAAGCATCAGTTTTCAACTGATTCATAATTTCTCCAACTCGTCTAGCTAATTGACGTCTTTTAGTTCTCTGAAACGTATGGTGATAAACTCATGATGCAGAAGGTTTTTTGAAAAATTATCGTTGCTTAGTCTCCTTCCCTAAAACAAATGTGCCAAAAATGCGATTATTAAATTGATTAACTCACTTTTTCGGTGTTCAACTCGTTCAACTGACAGCGCTTGTATCGTTGAATTTGGTAACAAATCCACAACGAATGCACAATGAGTCCAATTTTACCGCTAAATATAAGACCGTGCTGTTGTATAATGAAACTATAGTTATATATAACTAAACAATTTTACAAACAGAGTAATTGCAAGTATTCACTAAATGTTTACATTATAGAAATATCATTAATTATGAATAAAATTTATCTTATACACATACATGCACACAAACACATATACACATTATTTTCCGGCGGGGATAAGCAACTGGGCTACGCACGGGACCCTTGTGGGCTCTTTGACACATTAACAAGCTTCTTTCCCCTATGGATCTCGTCCCTATCCCGACAATTTGCCCGGCCATAACCCGCTGAACTGGGCAAACCGGGCAACCCGTCTTCAGACCGCACGGTCCCCGTCTGTCGGTGCTTGCTGGGTAGCTTTACCACAGCTACTAAAATTTTCGTCCAAAGTCGTAAATTATTGAAGTAAAATAAATTGTTTAAATTAAAATAGATTTTAAAAATCACGACCCATATTTCTGACAGCGATTGACTAAAATATCTAAAATTTTAATTTTTTTTTAACTTACTCGTCTAGGTTAACAACTATGCCAAATTTCAGCAAAATCCATGACGTGTGGAATTCCCCATATTCTTACAAATCGTAAAAATTGCGCGTTATAGTCGTCTGCGTCCTATAGTCATCTGGGTATTATATTCATGAAAATACGGTAAATACTAGTCGAGCTGCCTTTATGTTACATAAATACACATATAATTGGAAAAATTCACGGCATATCCTTTGAGTATAAATTGCTCATTTTAACAAAATTTGTAGTGTAGTAGTATTTTATTAATGTCTCCAGCATAAGTTGATGACTAGGCACATCCTAATGGTTATAATTCGTCTCAGACAATAGCAGCACGGATTCGGAACCCGTTGCGGGAGCACCGTCCTAATCACCTGATTATGTAAATGAACAACGTTGTGCTTCACGCCATTGGCTATTTGCACTACTTTCGCTTGGGAAAATATAATCGTAAAGTAAATAAAAACTACTTGCACTAGATTCAAATTGGGTCAGCAAACACCGTTTTCGTAGTTCTCATGATGGGAGTGAACAGAGGCATGGCTAGGGATTTCGACGCCCTGAGCGAAACTGATCTTTTGGTGCCCACTAACATCATTAATTTGGCATCCAATTTTGATAATTTGGTGCTCTCCCAATTCAGGGCCCCTTAGCTCACTAGTGAGTGATATTGAAATGCGAGGATATCCTTGGAATTTCCCCACCGTTCAAAGATTCTTGTCACGTATCTTTACACCAAATCAACGAAATGAAGAAGCTAATGCACTGAAATCTTTTGGTTGGCCCTCATTATCATCAACAGTGTAATAATAATAACAATTATTATTATTATTATTATTATTATTATCATCATCAGTAGCAATAATAATAATATTATCATCTGTTTAGTTGGTGTTCCATCATTGGCAGTTACACGACAGAGTTAAATAGAAACATAAAATCCTTTGGTTTATTACAATGAATTACTACAATGCTTCAGTACGATCATAATGCGCTATTCTCGGCTTTGGAGCTCGCACTGAACGATATTCCCTCGTCGTCGTCATCATCGTCGTCGTCCTCATTCTGGACTTCCTCTTCCTCTTCTTCCTCTTGCCACGAGTCAATGTTCTCAGGGACAGGAAGCTTGGAAAACTCCTCTTTCAACTGAGCATAATGTCGCTGGAGTGTGAAACGACAATTATATTGTATTGTGGTTATTTGTACCAGCTAATTCATCAAACCTTTTAGAAGCACTAACACTATTTTCACATTTTCAAAAAATTAATTTTTGTAGACTAACGGTATGCAGATCAACTGACTTTGAATTATCAAGAGGTGAATCTCTAATATTTTGTTGACATAAAAACTGAATGAAACCTTGAGACTGAGAAGATTCTGTGTGATGTTCCTTCCAACTCTCTTGTCCTTTGTGTGTGACTCCATGTCATTCATCCACTCCTCAACCTGTGACAGGATCTCATCCTTCTTCAGCCAGAAGTGCCACTGAACAATCTGCACAGACCACGATAACAACAAAATTGCATTTTAAAAAATTAAGTTTATTTTTAAACATTGCTTAGAAGCAGAACATATTTTAAAAAATGTTCTAAATTTGAGGAAATCAACGATAGCAAACGTGCGGACATCACGAGCCACGATTCAACGACTTGTTGGTAAATCAAGTTGAGTATTTGACCTGTTTGAAAGCAGGAGGAGGATTCTTGATCATTTCCAGCATGGCCCACTTGACAGTGGCCTGTCTTATGTTCGAGTCGTATTCCCTGGAGCTGGCCATGCCCGACGGAGTTCCTCTCGACCTCTCATAGCCAGGTTCATTGAAGTAAGGCTCACCGACCAGGATTAGTGACTGCACAGAAACCAAAACCTGCAGCAAATAAACCTTACATTTAAACTGGTGCTCTTCAATTGCATAATTTATTGACAAAGACAACTTTTTTTCAGGACTTGCAACAATTCCTTTAAAGAGCACATTTAAAATAACGATCTCCATGCTAGAAGTGCCAGTTGCAAGCTCATCACCAATCATTGCCATGCTTCCAAGAAATTTGTTTGTGAACCAATTTACGGTAATACAATATTATGATTAATATAATTAGAAACCAGTGATCAAAATAATAATAACAATAATATATTAATTCACGACGGGAGTAGATGAAGAAAAGATTTGCAATCGAAACCTGGAGAAAACTGGACGTTTGCGAATTCCACTTCTCCTCGGGACGACCATGCCATGTGTTGATGATGCTGAGACAGACCTGGACAAATGATAATTATATAATTTGAATAGTCGACTTCATCGCTACTGCCCGTCATTCAAACGACGTGCTTTTATGCACTTTGAAAATATCACAAGTGCAATTGTCCACACCTTGCCATCATTGTAGAGGTTTGGGTTGAATCGGATGGAGTGATTCCCGGTCGTCTGCAAGTTGATGAGGGGTGGGGAGTTTGGGTAATCAGTAGGGAAGAACACATCAAATTCAAAGCAGCCCTGGGAGTAAGGGGTGCCTGTGGGTCCTATCATGAGGACCTAGTGAAACATTAACTAATGTTCAGAATATATTCAAATTTTGCATGTTACAGCAGACCGTTTCCATCTGATGACAACGATTAATAGTTGCAGTGCAGGCTAAATAACTAATGACCTTCATGACGTCCAGCCTGTCCTCGTCGCATCTGACGAAGACACTGCTGTCCGACGAGAGTGGCAGCGACGTCGACAACGTAACTGCCTCCTGGGCAAGCCTCCTTGCCCTCAGAGGGTTGTTCACTTCGCCCGCTGCTCTGACGTTGGCTTCGTAGTAGTGGGGAACTGCGAGCTTGATAGAATTCTGCTCCTCCACAACCATCTTGTAGGTGTCTGTTAATAAGTGTTTACCATGCATGGCACGCCGGGCATTTGAAAATAAAAATCATCAACATAAGAAACGGTGGTGATGATGATTTCTCACCATACTGAAGCAGCTTCATGACAGAGATGTATTTCTCGTCCAATGTCCGACCATCCTCCCCCACTCCGGCACCGGAGGATGAAAGTGGCGACGACGATGATGGCATATCTTTCTTCTTCTCCTTTTGCAGTGACAGACCTTTAATAAATAATTCCACTGAAGAGCAGCAAAATGAAAAGTTTATATTCTGATCATCGTTGAAGTAGCCTCACCAACCATGGGGAAAATTTATCAATAAATAAATTTAAAAAAAAAAATAACAAAACAAGAACAATCTCCAATCATTCCATGGACTCCACAAAGTTATTAATAAATATAACAATAACATGATATAATAAATATAATATCATCAAATTCAAACAATAACCTGAAGCAGAAAGATGTTCAGCAACAGCATAGTTGACAATTGCAGAAGTGTCCTGAATCTCCCTGATGAGTGGTGCAAGTCCCTCTGATTCGTCGTCGGTCATTTCCTTCGGCCGAGCCTTGTTGCTCCTGAACAAAGAAACGAAGCATTTTTGCGATTATTTTGGAGTTATTCATTTTATTATTATTATATATATTATTATTATATATATTATTATTATATATATCGTCGATTATTTCCGAGGCAGGCACGTTTCAACTCACTTGAGTCTGTTGGCGTAAGTGTCCACGCACTTCTTCATTTTGTCGAGCAGCGCCGAAATGGCAGAGGACGAGGAAGACGAGGTCGTGCTTCCGTCGTCTTCTGGGAGGGGCAGCAGAAGCGAGACGAGCGGTGGACAGGTGGCTATGGCTTGCAAGAGCTCCAGCAAGGCACGATAGAGAGGGACGTGACAGGCCATGTCGAGAACTGAAATTATGCACATTCGCTCGCAATTCGTCGGACGTATTTTTTGTAGTAAACAATTAGAGTTTAGAATTGTTTCAACCATGTAGTAAACAATTAGAGCATTACAGATGAAGCAATAGAAGAAGTTTCTAATTACCAGAATCATTCCTCAGGTAGGACGACAAGGCAGGCAAGAGGCACGACTGACTGAGTAACACCGGCAGACAGGAGGGTAAAGCACTGCCACTGGTACTGCCAGAAAAAGATGGGCCAGCTTGAATAGTCTGATTCTGAGTTTTGTGAATGGATGGAGCGAATGAAGAGGCCGAGCCGAACGATGCGTCCGAGCTTGCCGACGACTTGTCGATTGCCGAAGCGTCCTGTTGCTTGGGGTTGATGAAACTGGCCAATACTTGCATGAGACAGGTTACATGTTCCTCCTCACTCTTTTGTCTCAAGAGGGCGTGCTCGGCATCCCAGCTAGAAGCCGTCGATCCCGTTCCGAAACCAGTGCCCTTGGCCCAGTAGTTCTGACCTTTTTCCTCGGACGACTTGATCTGAACATTAGAAGTGCCGGAGCTTGTGCTACCAGCGTTCGACATGTACAGCTGTGACTGCGATGCCACTTTCAATATCTAAAATGCAAGAATATGACGACAGAAGTGAAACAATGTTCATTGTTCATCATTGCCATCCAACCTCTTGGTAAAGACCAGGAATGTGCTGCCTGGGAGCATGATGTCCAAGGATGGACAGGCAGGCTAGTATCAGATGGAGCACTCCAATGTCGACGCACATCCTGCGTAACAGCATGCCATCGTCCGTCGTCAATGGCGATGAATCGAGCAGACGCTTAAGCACCTGGAACGGAAGAGAGGGAAGAGACCCTGCAACTGACGAGTTCAATATGAGACCTGTGAGAAGAAAAATAAACACAATATAAATAGATGGAGGGGAACAACTGAATGAATGACAACAAAAATAAATAGAAATAATAAATATCCACGATAAATTCAATAAACTCGGTCACGACAAACGGGATCCGCAACCTCCATTGCCGTCGTCCGTGACGCCTAGAACAAGTCGCAGCAAGTACTGAGCCTTCTTCCTCTCCTTGAGCAGAACCTCAGAGTAGCCCGGAAGCCTCAGGAAGATGCCAAAAGCAATGAGTGAGTGGGGTGGAATTGAGGGGTTGCTCTGCAGCTGAAGTGAGGACGATTGGGTCGCTGGTTTGGACTGAGAGTAAGGGGGACTCATTGGCGTCTCGTCCGGATCCTATGATAATAAATTTATAAATCGTCATGCAACAACTGACCGAGAGAAACATCTGCAATAAATAAAAGGTTGATAAGATGAGTGATAAAATGATAGCTTGATAGGATGATTGACTGATATGATGATCGATTGAAAGGATGATTGATAAAATGATTTATTGATTGAACGATAGATTGATTGGTAGGATGATTGATTGCTAAGATGATTAGTTGTTTATTGATTGGTAAGATAATTGGTGATCAATCCAATCAATCAATATCCAAGAGTCAAATCCATTTGTTTGCCATTAGGCACCATCTTCATCATAAATATTTTAAATATTATAACCTCGTAAATCTCTTCGTTGACCTCCATAGTTGTCCAATCCACTGGCATGAATCCACTCTGGTATGTCTTCATCGGAGAAACTTGATGACCCTTCGTTGAGGATGAATTGTCGGTTAGGTTAGATGTTTGCCTCACAAATTCAGGGCAGAGAAGGGGCAGTCGTTCTGCAAGTAAGGCAAGCCCTCCTATGCCAGAGAAGATTTGAAGCAGAGACGAATTGCACTGGGTTTTCAAGAGGGCCTGAGCCTGTCCTGATTGGCATTCTGAATGAAGGAAGAGAATGAATGTGCAAACGAAAGTGGTGCTAATGAAGTGTTAGTAATAATAATAAATATAATAATAATAATAATAATAACACATCAATTACTAACTAATAAAAATTATAGGCATTATAATCGTTATTAGTTACTCTAAAAGGAATTGTTAAACAACAAATTAACTTATATACAATCAATTTGCAATGACCTTTCTGGGTTTGGCAGAGGCCGGATTTCCATTGTCTGAGGTCAAGTTCAATGAAGCAGGAGCTGGACAGAGCACCAAGGTCAGACAAGATTGTCTGAAGCTGAGGTAAAGTCAGTTCACCAGGCAGGGGTTGATCTGCAATCATGGTGGCTTAACAACAGTGGCTTCTAATTATCTAGCAATTTGAAATGAAAGAAATTTGACAAAATTATTCTGCATTTTGAATACCTGGCATGATAGAGTGGTACAATGCAACGGTGATTCCGGCGCCAGGACTTGAACTCGCGGCCAACGACTTCTCGGTGCTGATTTTGCTCTGATGGTGAGTTGAGGTGTGACCAGCTGGAGACTTTTTACCTGCCAAAAGTGACCACGATGATGACGACGACAATGTCAACAATATCATTCAATAAATACTGGTGGGCAGTGCAAACAGCTTATATGGTTCCAGTAAATTTAAATGAGCAGTCGAACGTTTTTTTTTGCTCCAATAGCAAACACAATAACATGCAATGTAAATGCAACACAAATGCATAATTCAACTGTCACTCACCATTGCTGGTTTTAACTTCCTTGCTCGGTTCAGTTCCTAACAATTGCGACAGAGTTGCACTCTCATAACCTGAATTCCAAGGCAGGCACAAATGAATTAAGGAAAATGGCATAACTTCCACGATGCAAAAGATATTTGTGCCTCAAATAACGTCTTTAATTAATGACCTTTTAAAGCAATCACAACAACAACAACAACAAATAATAATAATGACAACAACAAGTAATTAGAGCTAAGATAAAATAAGCCGTGGTAAATTAAAAAATATATTACTTGATAATGAGTTGACAACATCTGCCAATGTTGACTGGATGCTGGTGACCCTGGTTCTGTGGTAGTGACCAGCTCCGAAGCAAGGGTGCGTGAGATGGCCGTGGGTCGAGGATTCTTTGGACAGGGGGAGGTCCTTGGAGTGGATGTACACCACCATCTTCTCGTCCTCGAGAATGACTTGCAACAAGAGACGTCTCAGGAAGCCAGGCAAGGGAGAGGAAAAGGCTTTATTGGGAAATTTCATATCATCTAACTAACAAAATAATAATAATAACGACTGACCAATCAATTTAATAATAATAGCTGCCATAATGAAATACCAAATGGCCACCCGACCCACCCGTGCAGACGTGAATGTGGCAGCTGTAGCAACAATAGCTGCATTAAACCAGCCAAAGCATGCATCTAAAATGATAGCATTGCAATAGCACCACAACAACAGAGTTAAAATAGCAACTCACACGAAGTAGGAAGAGCCGTGGTCCTAATGGTGTCGTAGAGGGTGCCACTGAACTCTTGCTGGTTGGGACCGTGACAGGAAATGAGGTTCGTGATGAATTTTATGGCACAACTCTCCAGTATGGGAAGGTTCCATTTGTGCAGGTGAACATTCTGAAGGATTTTATGCATAATAAAATGTGTAATAAATTTACATACTTATTTCAAAATAAAATATTAATGAGATTGCAAAGGAGGGCATTCTCAAAGTCAGGAGTCTCTTGAGTGAAACGAATAAAAAAAAAGAAAACGTCCACCTCCGGGAACACGGCAGAGGGTCGAGAGCACAGACTCCCGAGCAACGGGGACCAGAAGGACCTGTTTTGAGGATCGTTCAACAAGTCCTTGACGTAGCCCTCTTGACTCACTTCGGCGAGGAAGTCCAACAACGCAGTTACGAGGTCTACATTGATCCGATCACCTGCGAGAACGAGACCACACATGTAAGAATGACACGGTACCACAACAGTCGCTAGAATGCGAATAATCGTTGAATCATCCCCTAATTGCGAGACGATGAAAGCCTTTAATTAATATTCAATAAGGAAATTTCATTGCAATTCTGAACTTTCTCCAGATAAGCATTCCCAAACTTAACAATAAAGGCAAATCCATAAAAGTGAATAAAAAAGCATGAAATGAATTAATGTAACATATTAATGTTAATATTGTTATTGGAAACCAATAAAGAAAAATCACTAGAAAACAGGAAACGTCGATTTTTATAATTACCAGGAGGTGGCGATTTCAGCGGGTTTCCATTCCAAGAAGAAGACGTGCGTGGCGATGTTTTTCTGCCCGGGTCCTTCTTGAAGAAGTCGTAGAGGAGTTTGCAGACGGCCGAAAAGAACCCGATCTTCTCGAGGTATTTCAGGGACTTCGGCGCCCTGGACACTGTCGCGAGGGTGGAAAGTTTCCACGAGCTTAAGCTCAGTTTTCCGATTAAGGGAGACTGCCTCCTGTCGGGCACTCCTCTGTGGTCTGCCTTTATGTCGTCCGTGACCGGAGCGTCGTCAGAGAAGAAAGAATTGTAGTTGCCATCCAGCGTCGATTTGCTGTCGTCGGTCTGCTGGCTGAACAGATCCATGTGCTCGACGAGGTACGGAAAGAGATCCGGTCGAACGTAACATGCCGCACAGACGACATTGTCGATGGCTTCCTTGAGGGAGTTTTTAGCAGAATAAGAACAGGACCAGTTGTACATGAGGCTGAAGGATAAAATCGTGGTACCGAATTAATCTAGGAACACTCCTGAGCATTAAACCATCACATTCACTAAAATGACATAAAATAGTTGCATTGCAGTAGCAACAGAATGTACAATATAATTATTATACAGTATTATTCAATAGTACAAAATAACAACAGAATGTACAACATAATTATTATACAGTCCGCGCACCCAAAATGGTAAATTTGTTAACAATAAAATTTATATAATTTTAGTTCTTCCGATAATTTTCGTTCTAGTTGGCTGATAGGCACAAATGCTCATTCTGATGTTAGTTATCGTTCACGAAAATAACACCGGCACAAACCCGACAAAATCCCTGTTAATGGCATCCTTCAAGTTGCACTTTTTCTTCATTTCCCACAAGATGGCAGATATGCACAGGATGTTCTTGACCGAGGGCCCGTTTGTCGCCTGCAAGTAAGATTCCACCACCTGACCCGCAGAGTCTCTCACAGACTCCGTGAAGTTCTGCCTCCTCTCTATAGCCCACTTGGCACACTTGGAGAGCCACTCCAACAGAGCTGATACCCTGCAATTAGAAAAGCACATTTATGTTAACATCGTTCTGATCAACTTCTTCATCTCCGTGATTTGAATCGTAAACTGAAATTCCATTAGTGCTTTAGTGAGGCACTTATGGTGTACAACTTTTGAGACTTACCTGGTAAGAGAAGCAGCATCCTGGAAAGTACACAGATTGTAAAGGATGCCAGTGTATGACTCATGGTCACTGCCAGAGGTTTTGCCATCTGTTCCAGAAACTTCCTCCTTGTTATCTATTAATAACACATTAACTGGTAAACAATAACAAGATAAAGGATGGGTGCTTATTGGAATGTACGACTATGTGACATTATAATCAAATGTCAACATTTTTATCTCACACGTAACACGCAATAAATATCACAGCCATTAGTCACAATTCATCATTATCACCATCACCAAGAACCTCACCGTCCATGTAGTCGAGAGTCATTCCGCAACCTCCGAGGATGATGTCGATGAGCTGGAGACTGGCCTCGACCGTCTGACGACCCACGAGCAGCAGAACTTTTTCCACTTCGGGGAGAGGCGAGATGAGGAGGAGGGAGACGCACACTTTGAGAAAGTTGGGGACCGATGAGGCAGCAAGGATGACCCTGGAGTGGAAGGGTTCGTTGTCTCCCTTCATCAAGCAGTGGTGGAACAGGCGCAACCACTCCGAGCTGGACGAAAAACGGGCACGAATTTTTCATGTTTTATTCAAGAGAGATTACAATCTAATCATAATATAGTAATAGTTAACAGCATGCAGGATACATGATTAGGACAACTTCATCTATTGCCGAGCACAAATAACAATTAAAGCTTTCCTAACCCAATGTTGCACGACAAATGCATGAACGACTTACTTTGGTTTGAGCACGTTATCCTCTGCATTCCTCGAAGCGTAGCTTTTGAGGGACTCCGACGGTATCTTCACGTCGGGTCCCAGTGCCAGTGTCCCCATCAACATTATCTGGGTGAGACCTAGGATGGTGGAGTCCTGAGGTTTGTGAAAGCGAATCGTCACCACCGTCGAGATCTTAGGCGACGGCAGCTTGACCCTGCATTGTAGGGAGGCAACAATATAAAATAAAGAAAGAAACCATTTTTAAACTGGGTGACAGGATCATTAAAATAATCACTGACACGTACATTCTGTATTTCCTCACGTGTAAGATGCACTTTTTTTCAAAACATTTACGGCCTAAAAACCGGGTTCGTCTCACACCGCGGTCGTAGACTTTTGTTTTACTTATATTTCCGCTTTTTTGCACTCGTTGTTCTCAAAATCTAGGTGAGTCTTATATGTGGGGAAATACCTTAATTCCATTTGAATGGATTATATAATTAATTATATATTAATTTGAAACTCTTATATATAAGTACACTTATATATATATATTAATTGTATACAATTATATAAATAATTAATAGTTTTAAATTGAATAGTTCCTTAAAATGCTCGGAGCAGGAATATTCGAATGATTCAAATGCAAATGAATGAGAATCACCTGATGCTGGTAAGACCAGAAGTGCAGATGGGGGAGCAGAGTGGTAGGGAGGGAGAGTAACCGTCGCGACTCGATTCGATGATGATGGCACTCGGGCAGGCTGCAATGCAAGCGATAACGAATGCATTCCAATCCAATTGGACATTTAATCCTCAAACGACCGTTCAACTTTTTAATCGGCTAACAACACTCATCATGACTAAAATGCTATAGCTTAACTTTAATATATTATAGTTTAAGTATTAGCTTTAGTTTAACTGTGGTTGATGAAATAAAAAAGAATTTATTATTATTGCTGCCGTTGTTATTATTAATCTCGTATTGGATGAAGCAACGCAATCAATGAAACAAGCTTAATGTCAAAGTATCTATGAAGAAGATAAATGGGGCATTCCAAGTCAAATCAACACACATAAAAAAATTCATTATGTAAAAGCTATAGGAGTGTCCATCCTGAATATTGGATTATGTGTTCTTTACAATGTTCTGAATACACAAAAACTAAAATCAATAAAGAATTTTTGTACAAACTTACTTTAATCCAGTTTTAAAGGGTTTAATTGACAATATCTTTTTAAATATTGAAAATAAAATATTCTAAGTAAGTTGCCCAAATAAGGCCTTCAAATAACTTTAATTTGGTATAAATATTATCCTTCTAGGTTTTTAGAACCAAACTTACAACCTCTCCACCATCACGAAGTGTTGGCATTTTGTCAAAATTCACAGACCCATATTTCCAACACGATCCGACAAAAAAATTTAAATTAAATTTTTAAATTTTTTTTGGCGTACTCAATTAGTTTATAATAACTGTGCCAAATTTCAGCAAAATCCAAGATGGTGATGTCAGATGTCGTGTTGATTTGACGTGGAATGCCCCAATTACAATGGATTAAACATACTGTCCAAGGAGCTGAAGTGAGGCACAATGATGACTTCCTTGAGAAGGATGGCAAAGGGCAGTGTTATCGTCAAGTCCACCCACTTCTCCTCAGGATAGAAATGGTAAGACCAGGCAGCTGACCTGGCTCTCCGAGGTGGGGGAGTGTTCTGAATCAAAACACTGGAGGGGCTTGCCACCTGGCTGCTTGATGAAATGGTCCCTAAAAGTAGAAACAAAACAAAAATGGTCAAAGAGAAATTAAAAATATCGATCATGCACTGTCACCAGCAGATACAACACAAACATTTAGCACAACAATATAATTTTTTCTCCTCAATAGTTGGAAAACTAAGCTAACCAATGGGAGCAAAGTTTTGAAGTCCGTCGGAATTGCGATCCCAAAAGATCCTGAGACCTCCCGAGTTGAGGACTTTCGAGTTGCCAAAGTACTGCATCATGGTGGAGATGAGGGACGGTTCGATGCTGATGGCCTGCTCGTTGGACTTTACCAGGTTCGTGCAGACCATCTCAATGCCACCTGTGGAAATATATTTAAAAATATAACCATAAATTGTAAATAATATTATGTGTATTAACTTTAAACTTTTTAACTTAATTTTATTGTCTGACAATCAATAAAAATTCTATCATATTCCATGATTCCTATACTCCATCAAGGTGTAAATTGATAAAAACTTAAAATTTAACAAGAAGGAAACACCAGAGAGCCACTGACCAAGTTCAGCAAACACAACGAGGGCAGGAAAACAGTCCAAAACCTTCATGGTAAACAGAAGAAGAGGTTCCGAGAGGGATCGACATTCCGACGTCATCGTGGAAGAGAGCTGGGCGGACGATCCGACCGTGCCGGCCAGGAACTTATAGAGAGGTTCCACCACGAGCTCAATGCCGGTGGCCTTGGCATTTAAAGTGCACAATACCTTAAAAACTCCATCCCCCACAGAGAATGGGTTCTCTCCGTTGTATGTTTCCTGTAATGCATTAATATTGGTAATTCGTGCTATCACAATCAAAAAATCTGCAATAGAATACGAGTAACTCACATCTTTTTTAAAAGGGGCAAGAACATCTCTTGAGCACAGTGAGAGTGACGAGTACAGATTGAACATGATGTCGAGTTTACTCAGAACAACGTCAGCCACCATTTTGCTTCTTCCAAACATTCCATGCATCTCATTGCCCTTTGACCCACCAATCAAATCAAAGAAGTTCCTGTGTGAGCAAGTGTGACAGGAAAAAGAGGTTTGTCCAGAACCAGAAGACTGAGGCAAAGGCTCAGATAGGGAATGCTGGTTGGCAGAGGCCTTCTGTTCGTCTGTTATGCCCGCTTCGGGATTGAAACATGAAGACTGTCCGCCTAAGGCGACCGTCTCGACGTTCGGAACGTCCGGTCTCGCCATTGCAGTCAATTCCATGAACTCGACCACCGAGTCACTGAGCATCTGCTTTTCTGAGAGCTGGTAGTGCTCGGACATGTTGGATCGGTAGTTGGATGTTGGGTAGGCAGGTGGAAGGGGAAGTCTGAGAAGTTGGTCGAGGAGTTTGAGGAGGCTGAGAATGAGAGAGTCTCTGCACGAGCTGGTGAACCTTGAAGATGAGGAGTTCTTGTTGTCTCCGTTCTTCAGCGCCATTTGGTACAGGCCGGTGAAACAGATCCTGCGAGAGTGCATCGTTCAATGCAAGTTTAACATTTAGGTCAAAAGTGAAATATGACTTAATCAATGTCAACTGGAATATGTTCAAGTAAAAAGTAATTTATGTCCAAAACCTTGGATTAATGAAGAATGCCTCAGACGAACTCTGACAGAGCACAGGTTCTATGGAAGACATGTGGAGCAGCACCAGGGAACTGACATTGGCAATGACTTGTAGGCAAACCTGTAAGTCCAGACAACCATCCTCTCTTTCAGCTGCAGAAGAAAAATTTAATCTCAAAATTCTTGACCTTAATTTGATGCCAATGCTAATATTGTTGCCATGAATTGCACTAAAAGAAGAATAATCAGTACAAAAGCATGATCATCCAGAATGATAAAACATTAAAATGCTCACCATTGTCGTTGGATGCGGACATGTCGTCGAGGCTCACTCTGACAGGCTCGGCTCTGATTGAATCCACCATGTCTGCCAAGCTGTCCACCAAGACCGTTTGAGCATCCAATGGCCCGTTGCAGGAGTAGAATGATCCACTTTTGTAACATATTAACATATTTTGTAACATATTAATGTCACTTTAGTTTGCAATAAATACAAACATGTAACTTAAATCAATTGCTCTAACTGTAGCAGCAACAACCACCACCCCAGTAAATGGCACATTTAAAAGCATTCGATTCCACTGCATGCAATCAATAGAACCTTTAAATCAGAAAGATTTCACAAATAAGTAAAACATAAAAGTTTACCATGAATGCTGTAAAGTATGGCAACCATCTGATCGATATAATCAAGATCAATGTAATGCAAAAGCAACACAATAACATAACATTTATTTATAGTGGTTTAAGGAGACTAATGTCTGTGTGTCAAACCACTCCTTTTTTAATCAATATCCAAATTTCGATAGTCGTATTTTAAATATTTCCACCGAATCTGAATATATTGTCTCTTCATCAGGCTTATTCCAAAGAGGAATATTCCAAAGATCAATTACTCGTGCTGGAGTAATTATTCTTGAGAGTGCCCGTTACTTTCCTGTAAAGTTTACGTCCACACCCTCTCGTGGAACTTTGGTGGCCTCAAAGAAATGTTCAGGTTTTAAATTATCTCTTCCCGTTAAAATCTCGAAGGTTCCATGAGATACCTAACACCCTGTTTGCTCTCATAGCAGCTTCTGCACATTGTATTGTGGATTTCCAACTCTTATGCATACTCACTCCCAGAAAGATCTCTTTCTTGTTCTGACTGGCTTAACACACATCCCCGAACTCATATTCTACCATCCTATTCCTACTTCCCATGTGCATGACTGAGCACTTACTCACATTGAATAGCATCTGCCACTCTTGTGACCACTTGTATAATTTACTTAGGTCAGTCTGGAATTCATCCATATCCTCTTTCTTACTGACTTTCCTGCTTACTTTTGTGTCATCTGCAAATTTAGATATTTTCGATGATATTCCATGGTCAAGATCATTAACGTAGACACAAAAAGTAAGGGGCCTAATACAGATCCTTGTGGAACACCACTCAGAACAGGTAGCCGTCCAGAGCAAATTCCTCCCTCCTACTTTTTGTCTTCTGTTGTGTAACCAGTTCATAAGCCATTAAAAAAAAAAAAAACAGCAGGAAGTGCAAAGAACTTTAATTCCAAAAACAAACCCTTGTGCTGAAAAGTTGGAGATGATGGAAAGCAGGATGTCTTGCAACTTTCCTTTCTGCCTGCTCTGATTGAGGGAAGGACTGCGAACGAACTCATGGAAAGCATTCACCAGTAGTGGCCCAACCTGGAATTGTTCGTAGTTCACAATGTAATTCATTAGTATAATAATAATAATAACAATGGGCATATTATGATCCTGTCATAAGAACCAGGGGATTAGACCATTTACTGCCTCCCAAGAGCACTTTGTAGTGGTGCAAGCTAGATTGCAAAAGGTTACAAGAGAAACACAACCATCTCAGCTAACTTTCGCTTAAGCTACAGAATCGGAACAAACTCAAAGTTCAATTAACTGATCATTAAAACCATTAATTTCTTGAGAACTTGTGTAATTTCAAGTCGGACGATGTAAATCAGACTACCTTGCAATCCATGGATCCTGGGTAGCGAGACCTGCTGGAACCAGAAAGAAATTTCTGGAGGATGATGGAGAAGTTTGGATCCTGAAGCAGGTTTGATTCCATATTCTCTGAGTTAAAGTTCTTACTGGAAAATTTTGTTGCAATTAATTAATCAGTTAGTTAGCTAATTATTGTCAATAAGTTCTACTAGAATAAGGTTCACAAGCTTCTCTCATTGAAAGTGAAAGTTCATGTTCTTAGGCCCACAAAGGTCAAGGAGAGCATTGAATAATCTGAAATATTAAACCTGAAATATTCTCTGAAGGCTTCAACTTGAGTCAGACATTTGAAGAGCAATGTCCAAGTCCTGTCATTGAGAGACGTTGACTGCGAAACATACTGCAAGAGACTGCCCACGGCCTCATTATCTATGGGTACGAAGTTAGACCCAACCCCTTCTAGCAGTGGCTCAAGTTCAGAAGTGGTGATGGTTGGGAGGGAGTCGTTCAAGGTCAGCCAAAGATCAAGAAGGTCCTCGAGGTTGATGCGATTTGTTGAGAGGTTCTTGAAGAGGTTGCTGAAGCTGACGGAGAGCATGTCCATGGAAGGACACATCTGCAATTTTCAATGGACAACAAATTGCAACTGAGCATCAATGGGACCAGTTATTATGAAAAACAGATGATAAAATAGTGTGTTTATAAACACATCGTGGGTAATAACAAATCTCCACTGGGGACGATTCAACCGACCTGACATGGATCCAACAGGTTTCGAACATGGCCCTCCCTGGCCACTGGCTGTTTTTTCATTTCTGGAGGACTTGAGTGCAGAGGTTGTAAGAGACAGCTCTGCATGACATTATTTTCCAAGGCCAGCATGGTCTGACATAAATTATTTCATAAGCATTTCATTTAATCTTACGAACAGGTCGAGCAACCTACCTTCAGTTTTAACTCTGCCGTCAGCTCAAGACCCTGCTCGAGCCTCAAGTCTGTGGCAAGAGAGACAGCCTGGGACATGGAGTAGTCCGTGGGGGGAAGAGTTTTGAAGGGCTGGTAGTGGAATTGGTGAAACATGGAGGACGACTGGGAAGATTTGCTGGCATTAGAGAGCGACACACCGAAGAAGGGTACCGGAAGTTTTGATTGGAATGTTGATTTGCTGAAAGACATTGAGGCATTGTTGTTGTTGCTGAACTTGTTGTTGCTGTTGTTGGATGCCTGGTGATGTTTCTGCTGATAGTGAAGCAGAGGAAGTTCTTGCGACAGAATGGGAGGAGGCAGAGCATTGCTGGTTTATGGAAAATAATAACGACGTTTTATCATGCCTTACTGCAATCATAAGCTGTACAAATTCAGACCAACTTGAATTGACCAATTTGAATTGAATAATCACTTGTATAATAATAATTATAATATAACAATATATTATATTGAATACCTCGGGAATTTCCAGGTGGTGGCAGATTCGTTGAGATTATCATTAGAGTCAAAAGAGTCTATGTCCTTCCAATCAGCCTTTGATAACTTGCCCTCCTTATCACTGGATCAAAATGAACAATTGATTTTAACAAACATACCAGTGAACTAACCAACAGCAACTTATTATATATGGAAACATCGAAATATGCATCAATTTCTCTTAATCTCCTTTTTATTAGAATTTTGGAAAAAAATATTTAGAGCTAAGATAGAAGATAAATGTGCCATTGATATCATCAAAACAAGCCCACCTGATGTAATTCCAGAAACCATAAGCATCGAGACCCTCGGTGGCTGCGTAGAGGGATTTCATGTCAAACCAGTCTTGCTTTGCTGAGTCAACTTGCTCTTCACTGGAAAATAAAATTAAAAAAAAATTATCATCATCATCATCATGAGAGTCCTGGCTTGTCATCATTTTAAAAATTCTATTGAAAGTATCACAATGAAGCTATCACCCCAATAGTTAAATTGATTTTTTTCCTTCTAATAAAATATTTTACTGCCATCATCATCATCATCATCATCATCATCAAGAGAACCTCAAAGCTTCTTCAATGCCAGCCTTGAGTGGATTTGAAACCTCCTCATCATGCACAAGAGCATCCACCAACATGGACATCTCTTCGTCGAACTTGCAATCGGCCATGAGGTCGGGCACTGAGAACAGTTTTTGGAAATCGTGCATTTCAAGAGGCGAGGTGACTTTAGCAGCATTTTTAATATTACGATCAATAAATCATGTAGTCAATAATAAGAGGTTTAATAATAAAAATAAATTATAACTTGAGATAAATCTGCATTGAAATAACTCTTTAAAAAATAAGTTTTAAAAATAAAACTTTGCACCTATTATTTGTAAAAATTGCAGAAACGATAAAAAAAATCGACCCACCTGCCGAGTTATTAGCGAGAGCGATGTCGTCGTCGTCGTCGTCTTCTTCGTCGCTGGTGTCGCAGTGCATGGCATTCTGCACTGAGGAGTTGAATGCGAGTTGAGATGCACCGTTCGTCGAAGAGGATGCCTGACAGTCGTTGGAGTTGTTGGCATCCAGTTGGTGCTGTCCCAACCTCTCAGCTGCCATCACATTTTTATAATTACATCACATTTTTATAATTACATTATATAATTAAGAGTAATGTAATTTTATATAATTTGAAATCATTAATTTTGATTGACAAGTTTCCAAGTAATTGTAAGGATATAATTATAATTAGACAGCAACAATACAACATCATCATCATCACTGTTTCATTACAATGGACACAATAATCCAATTATTCTGTCATTCTCACTTACATAAGATTAATGACATTTTAAAAACTGTTATTCTTATTATTGTTGTTAATATTATTATAAAACCTGTAATTCAACAAAGTCTACTGAATGTCTATATAATAATCTAAATATTGTCCAATCCTGCTCATATTTGGCCAGAATTATTTTTTTTTGTATATTGGAACTCATTTGGCAGTTCAGACAATAAAATTCTAAAACTTCAAAAATAAGGGCCACCCCAATGTACACGAGACATTTCAATCGTCAAATCAGCTAATTAGGAATGTAATAAAAAATGTCTGCCCACCTTCAAGAATGTCTTGGAGGAAGCAGATGATGATGTGAGAGGTCCACGCTCCTCCCCAAAGTTTTTGTCCGCTGTTGTACTCTCCTCCACATGCCAGAATCAGCAGCTTCTCGACATCCTGCATCGTCATCACCTCCGAGAGTTGTATTGTCGGCTTGCTGCTTGTCATTATGCGCGTGAGAACCTGGACGAAGCATTTTTTAACTTTAACGAATACAACAGAAAGCAACATCGGCATCAACAGACTCATAGATTCAACATCATCAACAGACAGATAGATAGATTAGACTCATAGAGTTTAAAACAATTCATAAACACGTCTCATGCTTCATTATTATCATTGTCAATATCATTGTCATTATCGTCATCATCATCATTATTATTATTAACTGGACGTTCACGAGCCCCTGAAAATGATCGTGGATAGATATGTAATCTACTATTGACACTATTACATGTAGACTACTTTGAAACATAAGTAAACGAAATGATTAAAACGATCAACCACTCAGCCACCTTGCAGGCAACAATAAAAAGATCCACATGACAGGTCAGATCCAGTGATAGGATGAGGTTGTACAATCCCCTGACCAGGTTCAAGCAGGTGCTTCTGGAGACCAAGGAGACTGGATCCCACTCCTGCAAATCCCATCCATCCACGATGATTGCACTTGCGCCCTCCTTCTTTCCGGTTCCGCCGAGAAGCTTCTTGAAACCACCGGACTTGTGATTCGGCTTCGCTCCGCCGGGTCCGGAGAAATCGGAGATGCTGTTGTTGTTGCCGAGACTGCTGTTGTTGTTGCCGAGACTGCTGTTGAGCGCGGTCGGGTTCTCGTCTTCCGAATCGACCAACGAGAAGGATGATTTCGAAGGCATGACTTTAGCACCTTTGACCGAAATCATGGCCTTGAAAAAGGCCGAGAGCTTTGTCTTTTTCATGGATTCCGGGGCGACCCCGTTGGACGGCTTGCCGAAGTGATAGCCCGACACGATGTCATTTTTCCACAGGTGTTTCTTCTGATGGACAAATTTGAGTGGATAGTTGAGTTTCTGCTGAACAATTCGTGCATAGATCCTTCGCCTGTTCGAACACTTGAGTGATCCTCCACCTTTGAGTGGCTTGACAGGTTGCAACACATTGCCAGTCGATTCACTCTGAGAGAGTACATCCTCTGCCTGGAGGAAGTTCCACCTGTTGTTGAGGTAAGGAGTGCTGCCAGGCCACTTGGATCCAACTGGATGTAAGAAAGAGGTAAAATCATTGTTTGTTAAGTTCCTAATAATTCATTAATTTTACATTTCAGGAGTTTGTTCGAAATTATTAGTGTATAATGTGCAGGCGACATGCACGAGGATTACAGCATCTAAAGAACTATAACAGATGGAATGTTGGCTCAGGAATGATTACCTTCCTTAGTTTTTCCATTGCTGTTGGGGACTGCTTGTTTGTCACCTTCTTCCAGGTAAGTGGCAGATGACACACTGTCAAGAGACTTACTTACAAAAAGCAAGAGCCAACTGATCAGTGTCAGGTCCAAGTTTTCTAATGCAAATAAAACAAAATAAATTACTTGAATAAATAAACTCCATCCTAAAATAATATGAATTGCAAATTTTTATTTCATTGAATGCATATTCAGGGTGTGATACCTCATTATTCAATAATTTAATAATATCTCAATTGCTCAACAGATCAACTTGAAGCTCATTGTCATTATCTTCGTGGACCACGTGAACGTAACAACCTATTTGAGATTCTCCTGAGCTTGAGTAGAGTGGAAGCAAAGTCTTGGACAGAAGACTGAGGATGCTCTCAAGCACCTGACCAGCAGAAGAACTGCAGAGTGACTTTTGGCCCAAGTAAACCAACAAGATGAACAGCCTATGGATGAGCGATTAATTACATGAAACAGTGCAATTAGTAACTGCTATGCCACACAAAACAGCAATTTTTTTTTATTAAAGAATGAATTCTCAAATGCATGTTATCCAACATCGACCACATAAAGAAAATAATACCAACCTGTCCTGAGGGAAGATGTGCTTCTGATCAGCTGAAAAGAACTCAAAGAATATCCTGCCAAAGAAGTCCCCCCACCATGCAGATCTCCGCAGACTCGAGCCAGGAGAACTCCGGCGGTCGTTTGGAGCTTCCTGCTCGGACTGAGAACGCAAAGGCTGCTGAAAAAAGACTCGGCATGGAAAAGTCCTTCGACGAAAGGACTCTGGAAAATGCCGCTCGAGACGTTGATGGAGGGCGGAATGCCGGCAGAAAGACCCAGGAGAACGGCAGAGAGTTGCTCTGCCAGGAATCTGAGGGTGTCCGTGTTGAGAGAAATGAGGATCGATTTGAGTCTGGTGGTGTTCCTCAGGTCAAAGACTGCTTCTTCTGCAGGCTGATGGGTGCTGAAACCCAACTCCTGTTGAAGGCGATAAACGGCTCTCTTGGCAAGGTTCAGTTGGATCTGTTGAAATAAATTATTCAAATATTACTCCTACTAAAAACATTTTTTGTCTACACTGAATGACGTGACAAAGTCAGTAGTAGGGTCTCAAAAGAACCCTTCGACCCCAACAACTCAAGGAACCTCCTGGACTCTTCCAACAAGCAAAATACAAAACGGCAGTTACAAAGTTCGTGTTGTTTGGAATGATTAGAAAACACAAATTGTTTTAGTTATACTTATTTAGGAAGAATATTAATAATAATAACATATAATAACCTATTATAATTAACTTATGAGAATCCTAAACTTTAAATTGGCAATCACAGAAAACCTCCGAATAACACTTTCAGAATAAAAATGTAATTCTGTTTGGATATTCCTAATTCCTAATTCCTCTCCTTCATTCCTAACTTAAAATTGCTTTGTTTTTGGTCCCCGATAAAATAAAAACCAAAATAAAGTAATGGTCATATAATAAATTATTTGACAAAGTGATTGATTTTAGTACCTGCAGTTGGATGGTCTTGTGATATGCTTGTACCACTTTCTCCTCAGCTGCAGTGTACTTCCCCTTAGGCAGCAGCATGAGTCTGCTGGCATGATCAGCACTCTGGCCTTGCACGAGGGACGACGCCAACGACGACAATCTGGATCTTGCCATCCCATAACTAAAGATCGTTTCAATGTGATTATTAATCTCATTCAACAAAGCAACAAATTAGATTCTTACATTTAAAAAAAAGTTATTAGGGCAAATTTCAACACCTTATGTTGGGCAATTACAGTACAATGTTGATTGATTTATTATTGGGATTTCAAGCCTGCATTGAGCAGTAATTAGAAATGAACCATCTCAAAGGATTGTTTAAAGACCTGCATTGGATGTCTTCGAGTAGGGACATGCATATGTTCAGCTGTGCCACGGCCTGGTTTCTTTCGCTCGGAGTCATGACGGCCTCGGATTGCTGAGCCAGGTTGACGTGGAGTGTCGTTGACAATATCGAGGTCAGCGACACGTCGCTCACTCTCTGCCAGGGAATGACAAACGTGTGTCCATAGAACGAGCCGATCGGAATCTTCGGTCTGCCGGCATTTCCTCCGTAGCGCCTTATTATGGTGACCTGTTCGACAACGAATGATAACAAGCTATTTAGTAACTAACTACATGAGAAGTTAACACATTCCTAACTTAAACACGAATGCAAAAACGACCGAAAGTCTCATACCTTGAGATATCTGCAAATCGGAGGAGGAAGAATGTCACACATGATGAGGTTGTTGGACCAGATGTCGTTCGACTCCACCAATCTCTGTCCGTCCGTTTGTTCTGAATTCAGCCACACGTCGATGGACATGGAAGCCACGTCGGAGCAGGCGGGAAATACCAAATCGGTCAGGCAGGTCGGCTTACCGAAATCAAGAACGATGAATCTCCTAGCTCCTGACAAACATTAGTCGGGCATCGATTAATTAATTGGATATTATTAATTGTATTAATAGCACGACTTGTATTGCCTGTCGAACCTGAGTGTAGTCTGTCAATGACAAGAGCATAAGGGGTAGGGGTCTGGAAGATGTTTTTGGTTTGTTGCCATGAAAATGAAGCTTTTTGGGATGAGGTACCACCACTGGCTTCTTCACCTCCACCTTCCAACTGCAATAAATAAATAAATAATTAACCCTAACAACAACCAAATGAGCAAATGAGCAAAGCATGTAATTACTCTATGCCTTAAAAACTTGTAATATCTTAAATTGGCTTGTAATATCTTACGTAATACATTTTTTTTGGGGGTGTTTTTTAAGTTTTATTGATTTAAACAAACAAACTGTTATATACAAAGCAAAAGCATTAAAACAAATTCAAATAAACTCAAATGGCCTGCCTTAAGGAAGCGCATGCTTCCGCTATCAGACTGATCCAAATAAATCATTATATACAGGAAGCTTCTACAAAGAGTAATTTACAAAATCATAAACTATACTATTCCACGCAATAAATATTGTTTATACGACTTTTTAAACAATAAATAAAGCAAATTAAAAGGACATGTATTTAATTGAATTAGATCTTTTATAG
>MPNW01000501.1:54377-68821 GCA_011800805.1 Hirudo medicinalis
TAAAGACTAGGGCCATAACATTGAATTGAGAATAATTTTAGAGTGGACTTAGAAAAAGAAGGATTATATTCATGTGCATTATGCAAAAAATGAGAAGGATTGTTGTAGTTATTGCTTGATATAAAAATTGATATACATTGTATAATACATTTCCATGGCCAGTTTATCGGGCAAAAAGATTCACCTTGGAACCGTCGGCATTTTTCGAAGAGTCCGGGAGAGCGGAAGAGGAGAAGAGGTTCGGATAAATTTCACTGGGAGTGAGGGGAGGAGTCATAAAGAACGGGGTGTTCTTAGGAGCGGGTGGGAATTCGGAACTCAGGAGGTTTGTGTTGGTCGACTGCTTCGAAGAACCACCGGCCATTGCTTTCGTCGTCTCTGCAAGTTTCTGGTAAGCAAAACAATTCTTAATTGGATGTGTTATCTGGATGTGTTAATGGCTCGATGAAATATTTGTAAGGACGACGTCCGACTAAAAAGAGAGGATCTTTAAGTGAAACTAACTCAGTTTATTAAATTAGATTGCAATGGCAATGGGCATTGAATTGCTCTCAAGAATTATAGCAACGACTGTGATAAATAATTATTATTTTGGTTGACTCATCATACTTGTTCAAGTTTCTTCTTTTGCATTTGAAGCTTCAGCAGCATCATCTGCTTGTTGTGCAATTGCTGCAACTGAGAATCATCCATGGATGCTCCCATCGAGGATCCCATGGAACCCGAGAGGCCCCCAAAATGTCCCCCTTTGATGTTTACTTGGGCTCCTGTGGCGGCGTCGAACACCATCATGGTATCGGGCGTAAAGTTGAACGGGCCGCCGAACGCGTCGCTCGGTCCGACCATGGAGCTCGGTTGCATGGCAGATGTAATCATAGCCTGGGAAGCTGAGGTTGATTGAATCAATCAATAAGTGTGTTTATTTGAAGACAATCGACATCATGGCAGCATCAGAGCGCCTCGTAAATAAATGTATGAAAACAAACCAGCATCGAGTTCTTCCAAGCGGGTCCCGTCACTGGCAGAATGGCAGGTAAAATGGAGAGGCTCTGCTTCCAGCAACCCCGTCATGAACCTGATCACATTGGAAATTCAACTAAATCAATTACACCACAATCACTTCAGATAAACAATAACTATCTAAGGTAATAAAAAATGAACTTGAACATGGTTAATTACAAATTATTCGAGTGCCCCTAAATTAATTACCTTGCATTCTGTTCATTCTTCAATGTGATGTCTCCGATGGAAGTTCCAAAATTCCTTTCCAAATCCAGCAGATACATGAGATCTTTGAATGTTGTTTCTTCGGGAACGGGAGGGTTTAGGAGTCCTGCCGGAGGTCCCGGGACCGTCATGGACCCCGAAGTGCCGGGCGCACTGCCGAGAACCGACCCGTAAAGGTAGGAAGACTGCCCCATCACGACACCTGCATACGAGTTGCTAACAGGAACAGTGACAGATGGCTGAGAATGGTGAGTCTTTGTCTGAAAACCCTTGGTGAAACTTGGCAGGGAAGGATCGAGATCAAAAAGTTCTGGATCAAGAGGCGACCCACAAAGTCCAAGTTTAGTTCTGAGGAATGAGTGCAATTCATCGTTCCTGAGAGCGTATTCTTCGGCTACCTTGGTGAGCAGTTCTCCACAGCAAACAGATGCCAGGTTTGGATTGAGATGCTTCACATGGTTGAGGAGCACAAAGAACCAGTGGATAGCACCAGCTGAAGATGTGGTGGTGATGAGGGGCAGGCAATTAATCAGGCTCGTCAGCAGGGATGTTTGGAATTGAATGGCCATGTCAGAGTCACCAAGTTGTGCTGAGTGGTTGCAGCTTCTGCAATGATGATAATAGTGTTGAAATCACAAAACATTTAACAAGAGGCTCTCAATATTGGAAATACATAGAAAATGTTTAACAAGAGATTAATAATCAAAAGAAATTAAAACGACAAGGGTGAAACATTTAAAAAGCAATTTAAGAATGTTGTTAAAACTACAAATTCAAAAACAGTAACAAGCCAACATGAAACAGGCTGCAAACATCCTTGCACATTTATGGGCAAGGCTCCTGTCCGAGCAAAGGAGGCAAGTCTTCAAGATGTCAGTCAAACAGCCTTGCATCAGCTTCAATATGTCAACTTTCTCGTGGCTGCATCGCGGAGTAATGTACAACTTAAATTTACAATCACCATTCAATTCAAACGACAGTTTTTCAACAGTTTGCTTACGTTTTTGGTTTAAAAACTTATATTTTGGGCGACATTACATTTATTGGAAAATCATGTTTTGTTATTTTCAAGTACTTAGCTTGTAAAATTTACTTCATTAACACCTCATAAAGATTTTTTTTTAAATATTTAAAAAATATTAAAAAATATTTAAATATTTAAAAAAAAAAACAATTTTTTTGTAAATAATTTAAATATGCAAATTTCAATTTTGATTCCAATGCAAACCTGGAGTTTCGTTCAGTACAGCAGTCGTCTCTTGTGACGTTGATGATCCAGATCAAAATATCGAGGGCAAGATGAAGTTTCACACTCTTGATGCTCCCGACCGAAAGGAGTTTCTCTTGACTGGCAATTATTTCCAGCAGACGCTCGTGGAAAGAGGGATTCTCGAGCATGTAGCACCTGTTGAGCCGTCTCAGATGAGCCATGCGGTTCTCCAGGGAGGACAGGTTGAGAGACAGCTTCGATGTTTGACTGGAGTGAAGCGGAATTTTAATGTTTTAACCTTAATGCTTCAATGCCTCTTCACAACTCGACTAGATCATCTAAACTCACTCTTTGTGGGAGGTCCCAAACTTTCTGAACTTTCTGATTGTGATTGAGATCTCCTGCATCATTACATTTCCCTGAACGTTCAGGGGTGACTCGTTGACCTTGAACCTCTGACCCAATATAGCTGAAGATGAAGGACCAGGCGGAGGTTTTCCAGTCACAACGGAATCCCACTATCAGTAACATAGAAGAGTAGTTTCAAGACAAATATATTTCTTATATTTATTCACAAAAATACAGTTTCAAATCACAAGTTAATTTTGGAAATGTAATAAATACATGCAAATGTGTAAATCCAAACATGAAATCGAGAATCAAACTTAAGACATGATGATGGGTTGTCATCAATATTGATGACTCATGTGAATAACTCCATCAATTCTAGTGCACCAATGAAAAAGTTGCAAACCTGCTTCTCATTGGCCTTAGCTGCTTCCTGCTTCTTAACAGAGCCTTGTTGTGGCTCTTGCGACTGGTTAGGAGGGAAAATGCCATGAGAATCAACCTTTGCCAAATTTATGACTTTGAAGTGCAAAAGTAAGGTCTTGGACCAGTCCCTCATGAGAAGCTTGCTGGACATAGGAATGATTCCATGGGACCCGGACAGGTCCACATGGTCGGCAAGGTCGATCGGTCCGTAGACGACCTACACGAATGAACAAACGGAATTTGCTTGTAAATTAAAGAAAACATTGTCAAATGTACAGCTGCACAAGATCCAATGCCTGTACTGAAACTATAAATAGGTCACAAGTTGTGAGATGATAAACAATGCTTTTGCAATATATTAAAATATTTAATTGCTCTATAAGCCTGCAAATAATAATATTCCAGTAAAATAACCTTGGCCTTATATCTCTTCTCCAGATTCTCAATGTACTGATCTTTAGAAAAGCTTCCATCCCTCTTGTTCTCATGAGTCAATCCAAAATCAATGTGTTCATCCAATTCGTGACGTTGGCCTGGTTTTGAACTCGGTTTCTGCCTCAGCAGGGTGACCCTGATCTGAGGGGGAGGCGAAGCATGGAGGATGGAGTGGTTGAGTGAAAACCTCAGGAGGACATGTCCGATTATTGTTGGAAGCGGGAGAACCAACTCGAAGAGATTCTCTTCGTTGATGGCACTGAATTTTAAACTCCGACTCAAAATACTCATACGAAATTCACTAAAACGAACAATTGAAACAACAACTCCAAAGAAAAGGTCTTAAAACATGAAATCAACTCACGTCGAATCGGTCTGCAATTTCCAGGATCGAGTATGCTGAACTCCCTCCCCATGGTGATGGAGATGTTGTGGGTGTTTCCTCTGTTGCTGCTCTTGAACAACTTCCTTCCAATAGGGAGGAACGGTGGAGACAAATCGGGGAGTCAGGTTCTTGTAGTAGATCAGCCTTCTCAGGTCGATAAGCACATTTGCTGTCAACTTCTTCTGGGCTGTTAGCACTGATAATTCAAAGGGTGTAAAAACATGTCTTAAATAAAACCACAGTTTGATGCATTCTCCTTACAATGAATAAATCTAATTTTCAATCAAAATTTAATTAAGATCACCATAATCACATAACAAAACAAAATTGATATAAAATCATACATATCTATAGAATGAATGCTTACATTGACTGGGTGAAGTCTGGTCTGAATTCTTGGGTATTGCTCCCAAGCTCTGATTAGGTGAACCGTCCACAGAGTCGAAAGAAGTATCGGCCGCTAACATGGAGCCATCCATAGATGGAAATTCCTGGCAATTCTGATCTCCTGCAGGTTTTAGAAAAAAGAACTTGAGTTGGTTGGACTGTGTTCCAAGACAGATTCTATCAATTCCTGAGCAGTAAGTGGCAGAAACAAAGGGATCTTTGTGATTCAGTGAGGAGCCCTTAAGACTTGCCATGAGTGAAAGATCAGTAAGACTCAGGAGATCGACGTCTCCTCCCGACGTCACCAGCAGAGCCGATCCGAACATCTTCTTCACGGAAAGTTGATAATCCTGCAAGTCATTGTCTGCATTCTCCCACTTCAAGGATTCATCATCTGCTGATTTCTTTGAAATTGCTTGGCCCTTCAATGTTTCTCCTTTGACATTTACAACAAGAAGGTTATCATCACTGCTGGAGTCTTCATCATTGTACATCAGCAGTTGACATGCATCGGTTGGTATCAAACAAGCAGATGTGATAATTTCCTTATAAGAATTGATGGCTAATGGTGTTGATTCCAGTAATGGACCAGACTTGTAATATACAACTTTGTAAATCAATGTCCAGCTGAGAATTTCGTCACTTTCAACATTGGCAACGTCCTCATTTTCCAGCCCTACAACCACGAACAATCTCGATCCATCCTGAGTTGGCAGGATGTGTTTTATAGTCAATTGTCTTGAGGACTTGATCTCCTCTGGAAGAGGAATACAAAGAGCAGCCTGGCATTGGAGACTCTCTTGAAGATTCTGAGCAGCATTCCCTGCAGATGCCATAACAGGTGGGCAACTGTCATAACTGGCAACTTGACCAGAATTGGAGGTCAAGATGATCTTTGGCTTCGGCTTGCTAGACACCTCCTCCATGTCGCAGTTCAGGGGCAATTTGAAGTCCACAATTTGAATGTCTTGATCATCATCCAGAATATCCTCAACCATGTGCATGTCGGACATTAAATCCTGGTGAGGTGAATAACTTTTGCCAATTGGTTTTTTTGAGTTGAAGTTTGTCTGCTTCTGTTTAAAAGATGAAGAAGCTGAGGTAGCAGCCACTGAGTCCTTTGTGGAATCTTTGCATGTTTCGACAGTCACGTCATAAACAAGTAAGCACAGGCAAATCACAGTGGCACTGCAAAATACGTCCAAAATGCTAACACGAATTATCGACAACTTTTTATGAGCAACTTAAAACAACATCTTAAAAGCCGAATCTGCAAACCTTTTCACGAGCCTCGTTTCAGATGGCATCTCTTTGGCACAAATGCCTCCAAATTCAGCTGCAGATATTGCACATTCACCATTTTTCTCTTGGTTCAGCCTATTCTGCACCATGACATCAGTGGATTTGTTGTCTGCCAATCCCATTTCTGTCATGGACGAATCCTTAGATTCTTCCTGCTCAAACTGAAAGCTCAGTCTGGCTCCAACAACTAGGAAGTTCCTGGAATTTCCAGGCCTCAAGGTTTCAGAATTAATTTCCAGAGGTTGGCTGATGATGCATGCTGATCCCAAGTTCACTGCAAGATCAAAATGAAACTGAATGCATTCGATCTCTGGCACAAGACGATAAACCCTGCTTGATATTTTATTGATCTTAAGTAATTAAGTGGGACAAATTTGTGACATACCTTGAAATTATTAGTGTTATTATTATCATCATTAACTTCCTAGACACACTATCATAACCTAACAACTCCTAACCTGTAGATGTCATCTGATTTTCTTCTCCAACTTTCGTGTCATCAAAATTATTCGACAACCTAGATTTCAATGCCTTGCAAATGACTGGATTACTGGGATAGACGTGGATGACAGCATATCCCTGGTGAACATGAACTCGATGGAGAACAATTTCTCGAGTCAAATGCATTTTAACATTAACCTCACATGTTTAAACTTAGTAAACAATGATCAACAACCAAGTAGGAAGGAATTCATTTATAATATTAATGGTAAACTTTATGGCTTTTCTTGTCAAAATGTTACCATAAGCATTTTGATGATCATAATTGAGAATCAATATCGAATCAAATTTGAAAAGAAAACCTTTAAGAAGGTATGAGTGTCCCATACAACCACATAAGAATTTGACATAACAGTGGCAAAGAATCTTTCAGATGTCGTAGACCCAATGCTTGTTATCTGAAACACAATTCTTTGATGGAATGTTGCAGTGAACATCGATAACATCGATAAGCAGGTATTGCTCTCAACGACAGTAACACGACTAATCGCCCCACCTCGTCTCCGGAAGAATGGAGCTTCGCAGGTTCGGTTGCATGGGTGGCTGAGGTTGCAATTAATGTTAATTATTAGTTCCAATGTTATCCTTATTTTTTGTGGATTACAAATACTAAATGCTAGTAAAACTGTTAAATTAAAAAAACGGATATTTTCGTAATGCCGCCGAAGAAGGTGCCGACGACAAAGCGCCATCCGCCGCCGAAAAGATCGATCGAACGAACGGATCTTTCGACGTTCGACGCGACGACGAATGCCCGTCGTCGTCCTGCGATCGATCGATCGCGACGAACGCAAGGACTTGCACCGTTCGCCAGTAGACGACAAATGATCCTCATCACCTGATATGGGGACATTCTGAGTGTACTCCCCCTTCACAAAAGGACAATGAGAAGAATGTCTTTCATGCTCAGACCTGAGGATAATAAATAGTAATTACTTGCATAACTTCTTTCACTTATGAATAATTAATTAGTTCCAGATAAATGTTCGACAGTTACAAAAGAGAGTCGGCAGTGTTTGAAGATGAACGATAAAATATAATACGAACAAAATATGCACTATTGCTCGATGTGCCGGTAAAGAAGAGCGGCTTCGAACCCGGTATTTAAACATTCGGTGTTATGCAAATGGAGCTGCCATGGACTTTAAGTGGCTTAAAAAAGTGATGTGGAAGTGTACTCGTAGTTGAAATTAAAGGGGGCTCTAAATTAGATAAAACATTTAATTATATTAAAACATTAACCATATTAAAACACGTAATTGTATTAAAACAATGATTGTATTAAATTAAATGGACTGATAAAATAATCGATGGCTCAAATCAAGTCCTTTAGTTTCTTTAAATTAATAAGGTTGCATATTTACCCAGCAAATAATGAAATCTTTAAGATAAATTATTATTAAATTATCACAGATTCTCACCAAGGTTCGTCCGTGGCCTCCCAGCAGACGAGGCAGGTGTTGCAAACAAAGCACATGGCACGATCGTCCCCCTTGTTGTAAGGGTTGTAGTAGAAGCCTGCCTGAGCCATCGGAACAGGAAGGGCCCATCTTTAAAACAGGTTGTAGTTGTCAAGGTAATTCAGTTACTTAATCTAATATGATCCGCTTAATCCATAAACGTCCACCTAATTAGGCAGATGCAAATTTACAATTGACACGACAACATGTTCCGAGCACGAGTCTCGAGATCGAAACAATTCTGCATGCTTAAAATGCACCGATAAACAAACTTGTAATCAAGGTGAGGCCAGTCCTTGAAGGTACTTCTCCGTACACATTCGTTGTGCATGAGGCCCTTGTCGATAACGCCAGGGGTATCTAGCTCACTGTTCACTGAAAACAAAGACACCTGATCGACCAGACTTGAAATCACAGAGAGGCCTGGCAGATCCATCCTGATCCTGTGCATGTCTGCGAGTATGGAATGGAGTGCCTTCAGTAGTACCCCATGAGGCTGCCTCAAGCAGACTGTTGCCCACTGATCAAAACAAGTCATTTTTAATAAATTATTTTATTTATATCCATAAAGCTTTCAGTCAAACATTAGGAATCCCATTTTAAAAATATAAGGCACTGACTGACACCAAAGAAAATCTATTTATCATGATTAAGGAGAATATATTTCACTATGGGAGTGCATTTATAACCAGACGAGTTAAGGCAGACCTTGGCTTCTTTGTGATTAGATTTTGTTGCCTCCTTCACTCGAATGACTTCCTGCTCCAAATCCTTCCACAATTCTGCAGTGTTGTCCATCCCTACTGAATCCGAACACACGGAAGCTTCGATAAGGTGAATTGCCTAGATGATAAAAATCAAGAAACATTAAACAAATTAATCTTGTAGAGCTGCCAAATGATTCTAAATGATGTAGCTTTTATGTGTAAAACTAACTGATATAAGCCTTAAAAAAATATAGATAAAAATAAGCAGATTCCAATTCAGAAAAATCAAAATACATCATTTAGGGAAAGCACTGCAGTGACATAATCTTCAGGTGTCTGCACTTGCAGCTGGAGAAGGTTGTCTAACAGCAGAACACCATTGTGGTCCTTTCTAGTAGAAAGAACATCATTGGATGTTGCTACCAACCTTTCCAAGGTTGGTAGGTAGCAGCACTTAAGACCCTCCTTGCTTCCTAAAGTTAAAAAAAGGCGAGATAAATAAAACAAACTTTATATTTTCTTTACAGACACTTGCCTATTGAATTTATCTGCTTGTAGACTGAACCAGATGTGGCATCATAAACCAAGATCTGATTTTCATGTGTAAACACTAGTAGAACGTTTAAAGAAGGATGGTAGACGACATCTTTTAAGTTATTAGTTATTTGAAATGACGAATCTTCTGCAAAGGACCATGATATATTTGATGGTATTGTTGACGAATTCGTTGCTGACATATTCGAATTCCTGGTAAAAAGCCACATTTGAATTAATATGGTATCACGATTAGCAAATAATATGGTTATGTCAATTTACAATAGCAACTTTTACGAACACAGCCTGACTAACTAAAAACGAAATAAGCATTGGAAATAAATGCCTATGTCATTTCTGAAAACACAATTGCGTTTCCTCACACCGGATATGTCACAAAAACTCAGGCGAATCTTCTGTAAAGTTAACTTCCAGACTTATTATGAAAAAAATAAAGCATCAAAGCAGGGCCAATGCGGGTCGAAAGCCGATCACATATAAACACGGAAAAACAGGCATATACTCACTACTTTCAAACAAGAATAATCATTGTTGTGCGAATAATTTTCTAAGTAAACCTTATTTTAAATAGAAAATATAATTACATATTTTGTAAATATTGCGTATTTATGTCAGCAATATAATCGACAGTAAATGAATAAGGTGATTTTTAGGGTTTTTTGTGAGTTAGTTTATGTTATGCAACATTGCTAACATTGGCAAATACAAATTATAAAATAATTAACATGTCATATTATGCAATAATTTGATGATTGCAAGTGATAAACAAGAAATAAAATGTCAACGTATATTGACGTCAATCCCCTGTTTTCAAAAAGTCCCATTTTTACTATTTGTAGCCGATTTATTTTGAAGATAACGGCTTAAGTATGGTTTAATAAATTTTTTTAAATTCAAAAAGTTTTATTTACATAGAATTAGTTGGAATAAATCTAAGCTCAGCAGATGACATACAGGGAGTGGATCGGAGTTTCGTTCGACCTTCCGAACAAATTCCAAACATTAGCAGACGAATCATCCTTGCAAAATGATGCTCGTGCTTTAACATTGTTAGAAGTAGTAAAATTAGGACCTTAAATTCTTCAAGACACAAGCTTGCATAACATATAAACATTACCATGTAAGATACTGCGAAAAAAGCTAGCTGTCTAGCATCTTAGTCCACATCTTAGTTATGAGTGTTAATTTAATCTGCTCAGTTAGCCATCCTTCCTCGTAAAGTTCAAAGCTTGCGTTCGTCTTGTGTCACCACCCGCCGCCGGAGGACCGCTTAGTGATATGAGATGTTTATTGGATATATTGCTGTTTCAGTTATTATATAAAATATTTCCCTATTAGGATATTGAAATTGCATTAAGTGGCATTCTTCGTCGACGGTACGCTTTATTTGCCAGGGGTAGATATTTTTAGCTCCGCGAAAAGAATGTAATACATAAAAAATAATACATTACAGGAATCCGTAGCTTATTTGAACATACACCGCTAAAGGTTTTCAATTAAATTTTTATTTAATGCCAAGATCATGGAAAATTCAATCACTGGGAGTTGTTTTGTCGGCATTCTCTTCTGGTTCTTCCACAGTATTTTCTTCCAAGTTTTCAGATTCATTTAAAGCAAAAGATTCATCACCTTCGTTTACAGAAACATCAGGGCTGCAGGAAGAAAAACAACTTAGATAATTTGTTTAACTTAAATGATTTTAATGGCTTCAAATTAATGTATCTAAATATCAGATTTGAGCCTCATTCTTACTTTGATGGAGGTTTCACATAGTAAGGGAGTTTTCCTCTCTGCCAGTCATTCAAAACCATCCTTGCAACAGTTCCCGTGTCTGGCTGACCAGCCTGAATAAATAAATAAATAAAATATAAACAAATATAAAACAGAACATATGTAGATATGTGCAATTCCAATGCATTTTTGGTATGTACTGATACAAAGCATCAATACAACAAGTTATAACATATAAGGATTTATACATAACATAATCTCCAAACCTTAAGTAGTCTTCCAGACTTCTGAGCCAACTTCTCCAGGAAATCTTCATGATCTGTGAACTCTGAAATTCCATAAATTTTAACAAGAGCTTCCTTCTTCACCCTCTCCAGCACAGGGGGAATGTAGTCTTCTGGATCCTTGATGTTTTCAACTCTAACCTAAATAGTTTAAAAATCATCATTTTAAAAGAGCAACAAAGACATTTAAGGATCAGAATATCTTGAAATAATTCCTTACCACACCCTTGAGTACTTTATCTGTATGAGTGTTTCCTTCAGGGTTGACAACACCAGGACAGTCAATGAGGTAGATCTTTTTTGTCAGTGTCACATACTGCCACACCTGGGACAAGTGCAAATAGCAATGTTTAACATTAACATTAAACATTATGCAATTTAGTTTGTTAAATACAATAAAAAAGGCCAGCATCATCATAACTAAAACATACACAAAAGGTTAAAGTATTGTTGTGAAAATACTTTGCAAAGCAACAAATTTTGAACTGGAAAATTTCTATAGCATGTCAACTCAAACTTTGGATGTGATACGTAGAACATATTTCCATTACAACAGATTATAAGATAAGTAAACACTTTCCTGCAGGATAACTAATTAGAAACAATACTGCATGATGTTCTGCAATACCTTGGTTTCTCCAGCAATTGGAGCAACTTTACATACATCTGCCTCCCTGAGCGTGTTGACGATGGAGCTTTTACCCACATTTGGATATCCAATGAGACCCACACTGATCTGCTTCTTGTCCTTGTGAAGCTTCAACATAGATGTCACGATTGTTTTAATAAGAAAATAAAAAAGCTAACTAATACAAGTTAATTGAAGTTTGATTAGAATGCTAAATTTTAAAGAATTTATATGCCTCTTAATAAATTAGAAAACATTTCAATATTTTCCAATCAATAGCAATTATCGTAAAGTGTAATTACATTAGTGAACTGCCTGAGAAGTTGAATGAAAGCGAGCCTTCCGAACGAGCTCTTTGGACCGGCACGGAATGCCATGGTCGGGATTTCTTTCGACAGAATTGCAACCCATTGTTTCTGCAAATATTTACATATAAATAATAAAGTTCTACTACCATGCACCTTATATACAATTGCATCTCAGTCGAATGCAATTTGATGTAATATAATATTCATTTTGAATTAAATCAGTAAATAAAAGTTGTACTTACGGTCACACCAACTGGCACGAGATCACACTTGTTGAGGATGAGGATGAGATGTTTATATGGTTTCTCCTTCCTCAAATAGTCCTCGATGTGCTTTGATCTCGTACCCATCGGATCTCTGGCATCCACGACCTGAGCGATGACATCAGAGGAATCCAACACCTGATTGAAAGTATTTCAAATAAAAATTGATTGCAAGGATTGTCAGCAAAATTAATAATGTCATTTGGAAATACTCCTATTTTTTAATTTTAATACTATTAACATTATCATCATTGTTGTAAAATTCACATTGTCATTTTGAGATAACAATAATTAATGGCATCCAGTGATCAAATAATAAGCATCATTCCAACCTTGTACAGCTCTCCCCAAACCCTTTTCGATTGTCCGGCTTTGAATATGGCCTCTCCTGCCTCATTCTTGATTCCCTGGTTGTCCACGATAATGTTCACATCCTTTTCAACGTCGTACTTCCCTGACATTTCTTCTACATGTTGAGCCAAACTCTACAAACACCATAAATTTTCACTTCAGTATCTCGTGCTGAGTAGAAAAATGCCTGCTTATTAAATTATAAAGATAATTTCATACTAATTTTAAATTATAAGCAAATGGTGATGCCATGGAAATATTGTAAAGTCAGTTCTTCCAATTATTTAAACAAATTTTTACCTCCATGTCAGTTGCAGAAAACTTCGGTCGCTTCCTCTGAGCCTTGGAACCGAACGTTGTCTCGAAGCTCTCGGTATCCAGCACGTGAACCCTTTTGTTCTTAAAGTAAAAAATGCAAATACCAAGTCAATTGATCTTCGATCATTGAAATCGTACAAACCTTTGCCGTTTCATTGAGGAGGCAAATTGGGAGTTTCGTCTGTTGAAGGATGACAGAATAAGGATTGGACATTGCCTTCTTCATTTCGGTCTGAAAATTCTGAAGGGCTGATTGAGATATGACCCTGGTGTTTCCTGAGAAATGTTAAATAGTTTCACACTAAATAAAATAATTTCACTAATTTAAAACAACATAAAGAAACCATGAAATGTGATTGAATTTTATTTAGACTTTCACTTTAGATTTTCACTACTATCAAATATTACTATTAAGTACTAATATTAAAATAATTACAATTTGATTTTCCAAATATTATTATCTAAAGACATCTATAGACCACATTAACTAAAAGTTTAGAGATAGCTAAGATACCAAAGCTACTCACCAAACCATTTCCTGTTGGGTTCAATCCTTGCTGATGTTCCAGATGGCAGACGAGATTGAAAAGGAGCACTTTTTATGATCTTTCCATTTGGATCTCTGAAGAGGGGAAGTTGTTGAGAGTTTAAGAATAACCATTATTCTGGTAAAATTCAGGTAACGAAGCAAAATGTATAATGTAATGAAAAAACAAACCAAATGTTGCATAAAACATTATGATTTAATACACAATTTATTAATATTACAACCATTTTCAGCAGTAATAAAAGGGTGGCCATCCTTGAATAACCATCTTTGGCTAGAAATCCAACTGGCATGCTCAAAGTAGATCTCAGCTTCTCAAAAAATCAGGAAGTGTCTTCTTATCAAGTCCTTGTGGACATGTTTCAAAGGCACTTATTTCCCTTCCTACATTTGTTAAACTTTTGTTGATTTCACTCTCAGTGATGGAACTTGTGGTGATCCCACTTCTGGATTGAAGAGACTGAAAATGATCGAATCTTCTGACAAGTACCAAAGGTGACCTCAATATTGTTCAATGTTGGAGGTTCAACATTCTTGTCAGGGTAAGCATGGAGTTGTTGAAGAAATTGTACATCATTCCTAACTGTTTTTGAAACAGGAGGCGCCAAGAACTAGAATTTGATTTAAACTTTCATATTAAATATGTTCACATGTAGGAGGTCTCGTGTTTTTCGCAATGCGATCTTAAACTGTCATTGAGATAGTCAAGCCATGATGCTATAAATTGACCCAGGAGCTCGAAACTTCTTCCAATTTGGTGGCTTTCTTCCAGCTGCTGCTCTCCTCTAAGACAACTTTATTTGGCAAGGCATCTTTATCAAGTTGAGATGTGCGTAGTCTTTATTCAACCTTATTTTTCTCATTGTTTCTTTTGTTATAGGAGCAGAACATCTCAACTCTGACCATGCATCCTGGTCGTCCTTTCTTTTTTATAGAATTTTGATGATGCCAAGTTTGAATTTCATCTCGAAACCTGAAATCCTCGACTTTGTCAATAGTGTAGATTGCATCCTTTTGAATATCCTCTTTCAAAACTTTGTGGAGATATAGAAAGTAACTTAGAACCTGCTT
>MPNW01000502.1:0-2500 GCA_011800805.1 Hirudo medicinalis
TGACCATCGTCATTATTATTGTTATTATTATTGTTATTATTGTTTATTATTATTATTATTATTATTATTATTATTATTATTATTATTATTATTATTATTATTATTATTATTATAGCTGTTGTTGTTGTTGTTACACGACTGTGACGCAATGCAATGTTGTTGTTTTAGTTGATCGTTCGAATCGATGATGACGTCAATATCACCTGGCAGTTGATAAGACAAGATGAATGCCTTTTCCAGTCGCAACAACAAACACAAGAGCAACGTCGGGTGGGGGGGGGAGTGTAATGTGGAATGTTTTTGATGGAAAAAATTGATATTTACATAAATGTATGAATTATTTTTGTTTTACGGTAACAGCCTTGCAATAAAGGAATCACCATCGTCATCGTCATCGTCATCGTCGCCGAAAGTCATCATCATCATCATCATCATCATCATCATCATCATCATCATCATCATCATCATCATCACCATCATCATCATCATCATCATCAATTGAACATCTGCTAGCGTTGGAATGAAATCCTTAATTGTGTTTTCGATTGCATGGACTCTGCGCCATCACGATGATGATGATGATGAGAGAACCTATTGATTCCAACGACAACTTCAGACGCTATATAATGATATAGCGCAATTTCATCCGGCTTGGAAATACGTGCTCCAAATTTTTTTTTTGAAAAAAAACAAAAACTTTTTTATTTCTTTTTGAAAATAGACACAAAAATCCTTACAAATGTCGTAATCCCGACAAATGATGACGGAATGATGACTTTCGACGGAAAGATCTGCCATTGTCGAGTGTCAGTCAAGAGAACATTTGAAAGAATAAAGACAAAACCAAAAAACAAAAGGACAAATTATTAACCTCTGCCAAGTCTCGTGGAACGAGGGAGCGTCAGGGAAGACCTCTGGCGGATCAGTCATCGACGGGAACCACAGACGGACGTTTCTTTTGAGCTTTGAAAAGAATTTCTTGCGATATTCTCGCAATAGTTGGTCGTAAATTGAAGCAAAACGTTGAAATAAATCAGCCATTTCTCTGAACAGTGTAGACGTTCTGTTGGAATGAAATTTAAAGCTGCTCTTCGCTTGGATTCCCTCCCTGATGACTTTCGAAATCCTACTAAAGGTCTGCTCAAAGTGCTCTTCGCATCGTCGGTAGGTCGTCGCCTCCAAATTTGACTGATGACGCTCGAGAGTTTGTCCCGAAATTCTATTTAATTTGCACCCAAGTCGAACGGAGCCGACACCAGATTCGTCATCGGTCCGCCTCATCTCGGTGTAGCACAGGCAGGCAGAAGTGACAGAAACAAGCAGAGACACTCCACAGAACAACTCCGACATCTTTCCACGAGCACGCCTTCCTCTCCACTGCAAACAACGCTGTCGACCACGTCTTGTTATGTCACGGGTCACACGGCCATCGATGATCTCGGTCGCCCGGCTCCCTGAACGGCGATGACAAGGGATGGATAAATTTAGCAAAGTGGCGAGCATCGACATGAAGGCGACGAGAAAATACTTCAAATACAAATCGCTATTGTCGTCGTCTTGTGTCGCAGGCGGTCGCCAGAGTGGTTGTCGTCGTTGTTGTTGGTGGTGCTGCTGGTGGTTGATGAAGAGGTGAGCAGGTTGAACGACGAACGTCGAAATGAAGTGTCGCTTCCTGTCGCTCACAGCATCGCTAAGAGTGACCAGGTAGGACGAGTTGCTGCAGGGTCTGCTACCATTCTTCCAGCCCTCCCGCCAAGAGTTACCTGGATTGGTCGTCGCTACAACCTGTATGTGGTCGGAATTTTCGGAGGTCGCGTTCGGAGGAGTCGAGTGGAAAGACATGGAAATGTCGACGTCAAATTTGACATTTTTCGGGGATGGACACGGAATGACGAGTCGTAGTCTGCTACTTTGAGTCCGAAGACGAGGTCAGTGACGGTTATCGCGAGGAAAGTAGGGCAGACGATCTTTCTACTGCCGTGCCGACCTGAATGGGTTCCAGTGAAATTCTTCTTTTAAATCAAATTCTAGACCGCCCATGTAAATTTGAATGAATAATTAATTAAATTTAAGCGGTTAAAAATTTGGCGCCCGAAAAATCAACGCGTTAAGAAATCAATCGGTAGATTCTTAAGAACATATTTTTGAGTACCTGTTATGCCGATCGAGACATCCCCGTCGTCGGTCAGTGACGTAAGACTGACGTCATAAACGCTGTCCCTGTCCAGGTGACCTTTACCCCTCCTAGTAAACCACCACCTCAGGACTGATTGACCTCCTGGATTGAGAGAAGAAGAAGAAGAAGAAGAAGAAGAAGAAGAAAAAGAAGAAGAAGAAGAAGAAGAGGAAGAGATGACTAAAATTTTAAAAGCCTCAATTTTTTTGACGTTGTCAGGGCTGGGATGGGAATTCTCTAACTTGGCTGGAGTGAGTTTGTTTGTGCGTTCCATAAATACCAATTTCAAGCAGCACCATCACTATCATCACCACCGCCAACACC